>WAAG01020422.1:1114-33964 GCA_013390105.1 Tichodroma muraria
TGAAGTTGGCAGAGTACCTATAGGAGGGAAAGGAGTAGCTGCACAAACCTCTGCCTGCTAGGAAGCTCCTTTCTCATGGCTGCTGTGATTATGTTTTGGAGAGAGGGACAAAGGGAAAGCACTGCAAACAATGCTTTTGCCAAAGTAATATAAGCTCTGCAACTTTTTCCAAGTGTCCATTCAGAGCCATTCCTTAAGAAGGAATGAGTGAAGGGTTTGATCCAAAGGCCAGTTGTCAGTAGCAGTCCTGCCCATTGGTTGCACTGGGGTTTGGATTTGGCCCTAAATCTACAGCTGCGCCCATTAAAAATTAAGTAAAAAGCCTTGGCAAAGTATTCCAAGCACCATAAACAAACATGTTCCCAATATGAAGTGCATTTAATGGAGTTTTGCAGCATTGGTCTCCCAGGCAAGCGTATTAGTCTCTGTTTTCCCTCCCTGTCCTAATGGCCACAGCCAGAGGGGGGCTGGTTTGAACTGTGAAGGAGGCTGGTTTTTATCCACATTGAGTGGAGAAGCATAAATTGGCATTCCATATCATCATAAAAAAAAAAAAAACTTCCCCGCAATTATTAAAAGATTCTTATCTCTTGCTCCCTACATGGATAATGAGATCCCTCTCTGCTGGACTGAGACAGCCTGTCTCTCAGCTCACTTAATGAAATGGACCCAAGTTTGCAAATTAGCATAGCCCTGACTCCAAACGTAACCTCTTGTTGTCTAGTTGTACATCAAGGCCCCTGGCTTATGTCTTTTCTTATTAACACCCCGTAATCATGTCAACCCTCTTTAGTTTTCATTTCCTGTTTCCTTTTACAAATTCAGTTTTGAGTTTTGAGCAAGATGTTGGATGCCTTTGGATGCCCTGAGATTTTATTTTTGTCTCGTTTTTAACACTATTGCAGTGTAAGTTTATCAGTGGGTCCTGGGTTGGATCAGGGAATCTGTTTTCTGTTCCATATTTTTGCTGGTTGGTTGCCATGTGATCTTAAAGCAGCTCCTTTTGTATGTGCTCATTTCCCTTCCACTTTTTAGGGTTTTTATTTTAGACTGTAAAATCTCAGCAACAGATATTTTGTCTTGGCCTGTATTTGGTTAGTGCCTTGTAGAGAGATTTCTTTGTTTCTGCAAGGTTGTCTGCATAATAGATTATTAATTATCATAAAGAACAGTGATATTGGGCCCTAACAAACACAATATCCTAAAGGCTTTCCAAGAAGTCAAGAAGGATGAACCCGTTGAAACTCTTTTTCTTTCTCTCTCCCCTGATGTGAAACATCATTGTTGGACCTTGAGAGTAATAAATCAAAGCAGCTGAAAGAAGAGAATCATGATTTCTTTTTGCCTATGTGTAGCTGACCCAATCTGCCTTTGATAAGGCAGTGGCCTTCCACTTTATCCACTACCCTAGTAATTATCCTTCACTTTCATGAGCACTAAAATCCACTCACACATTAGAATAAAAAAAGAAACAGGGATGTGATTAGTTGTGTACAGATAAGAAGCAGCCCACAGTGTTAGCTGGGTAATAACATTTTCTAAGACTCCTTTTTTTTCCCTGGAATTCATTTCCTCTCACTTACATCCATTGCAGTAAAAAGTACTTACAGTTTGTAACACAAAAGATAACTCTTCAATGTAAAGCTTTAGTGTGTGTCTTTAAAAGATTTACTCCTTTATCAAGTATTAATTTAAGAAAGGGTGCCTTGTAGGTAAGGCAACGACATCAGTCGTAGTCTTCAGGGCAGCAGATTTATTAATTTAATAGGTTTATCCATTTTACAGCGTGGATAATCATATTTCACCAAACTGGTACACAAGGAGCCCTCGGCCTATCTGACAGCTTTATTCTTGTGTAAGTTAACAAGCACATTTTGTACTCATGACCTTGTGAATTGTGCAAGTGTGAGGAGCTGGAGAGGAATGACAGACCGAATCCAAGGAACATGCCAGCATTTCAGTTTTCCTGAGTGAGATTTATAAAGGGAGCAGTGAGCAACCCCAGCTGAAAAGAGAACTGAAACATTTGTTAGTTTATTTGGTTTAAGAAAATAAGCAGAATTAAAAAGAAAAAATTATAATTAATGGAATGTTAATATAAGAAATAAGGACCTAATATGTTTATTAAAGACATCCATTTAACAGTGGAATTGTTCCTCTGACTGTAGAGAAGTTGTTCTTGAGCTGGAACAACTGGAAAAGAATTGGGCTGGGTTTGTCTAAGGTGAATTCCTTTGGTACATACTTGTGTTTACTCCTCGTGTTTATCTGTGCTTGCTGTGGCCAGTAAATTCCCTCTATAAGTGTCTAAAATTCTTGAAACTGGCTGGGAATTAGAAGATTAAGGCAAGAATGGAGCCAAGATTTTAAAAACACCTTAATAAAAAACATTTTATAGTTAAAGCCCACAGGAATATATGTTGCTTGAAAGCATTTCTTATTTGCTAAATAAGACAGCAAGCACGCATTTCCTTGCTGCTTGGCATTTCTTTTCCTATTGAAACTGTTGTGGGAAAAAGAAAATATTTCCCTATTTGTTTAAAAGCTTCNCTGTGTTTCAGTGCCTCGATGAAAAGATGACTTATTCAGGAAGAAGAGATTTCCTGAGCAAAATAGCATTCAACTGAAAATTAATTTGTAAATCAGAAAATTTAACATAGAAGTTGGGTCTAGTCCTACTCTGTCCTTTTAATAAAAGCAGAAGCTGAGCTACTTACATTGTACTAACTGCAAGCTCTTCAAATAAAAGAGCAAATACCTGGGACCTCATCATAAAATGGTCCATTTGGCAGCAGGGAAAGAACTGAAAGAATTGTAGACCTCAGGGATTTATTTTCATTTATATTCAAACTCCTTCGCACCATTCTTGACACATAAAGAGGAGAATTTTGTGCAAATCAGAATTGGGCCACGGAGACAGAAATTTCAAAAGCTTTGAGTATTAGTTGAACATGACAGGGCAGTGCTGAGATACAATGTGCCCTTAATTTACTCTCTCTATATCCCTCACTTGCATTTCCTTCATTTTTGACAGCAGGTGATGCCTTTTAAGCTCCTCTTTGCAGGTGTCAAGGTCTGTGTGCCCAATTTGAATACAGAGCAGTCAAACGCTTGCTCTGAAAGTTTAGAAAACGTCATGTCCTCTTCCAGTCACTTGCACTTTCTGGTTTGTACACAGCAATAGTGTTTGTGTTTAAAGTGTTGTAGGAGGATATTTATGTTTGCTGGGGAACTCCTTTTAAAAGGAAATATTATTAATCATGTTGCATTTTGAGCTGTTGTATTTACAGCAATGTCTGAACTTTCACCATAAAGTACATAAACAAGTGTCACACAGGGAAAACATTTCTCTTGCAGCTAAAAATTTAGTGCTGCTGCCTGCTGTGCACTAGAAAGAGAGAAAAAAAAAGATATTGTATGAACTTCTGTTTGGCCCTGTTTTAATTTGCAGGGCCTGAAAATCTAATTGTGTCCTGCCTATAGTCCTGTTCCCTGCAGGTCTGGCAGGACTGCTCTGAGAGGGTTTTTGGTCGGTTTTTTCAGGATCCTATGTTTATTTTCCCAGCTGCAAGTTTGCAAATTGAGGTGGCATTTCCAAGGTATTGTCCTAAAATTGAACCTCCCATTAATTTCTGACCACCTGAGGCACAGGAAGAAGGCAGCCAGTTGTGCCACAGGATGCCAAAGCCCATCTTGCCTAAAAACGGCGCAAAAGGAACTTCTTGTTAGAGATGACGCCATGGCCGCAGCAGGCTCTGGAGCTTTTGATCTTCCCCTTTTCTCCCAGGCTGGAGCCTGTTGTTCACAGGAGCATGCTCAATCACAGGGATGTGTTTTAGTTGGCTGTGGATGCGTTACCGGTTGGGATCCCTAATTATTACCAATTTGCAGATTGCCTGGAATGTCTTATTGAAATTCGTGCAGAATGATTGATCATAATCAAAAAATTAATCACCAATCAGCCCTGGCAATTAACATTAGCAAGTCTATTTGCATATATCTGGTAATTTATGCTGCTGCTGGAAGAAGGGATTTTTCCTGAATGTTATTGATTAGGGGAGAAGAGCCAGATGCTTCCTTCACTGGGATATGAGCCTTTATTAAAAGGGCTAGGAATGCATAAGGAACTGAAGTCTGCTCTGACATGGGCGTCTTCAAGAGTCTGAAAGAAATTTCTTAGATACTAAAAATGTTATATTTTGCTTTAAAACAGCTTTGACTTTTGGCTCTTGTTTACTGGAGGTGATTTAAATCCATTAGGATAAAAACATGCCATGATATGAGCCCAGGCAATGAGATTTTCATTGCAAGAAGATACTTAATAGACGTAGTTATTTAATGTTATGAATAAGGAATTTGCAGGCTTGCAATTAATTTGATGAATTGTGGTATTTAAGCTGTGAAGAACTGCATAACAAAGTCTTAGTGGTTGACAATAGTCTGCTCTGTTCAATCAGGGGATTTTTTTAAAATAAATTTTTAATCTTTCTGCATTTTTTTTTTCTTTTAAGCTTATATTTTTATTAATGTATTTGAGCTTTATTATTCAGTCATCAACACTGATTTTGTTTCAAATTTGCTTGAAATTGCTTATGGGATAACATATCTGTTTGAGATGTTCTGAGTCTGGTCACAGTTTCTAGAATTTATAATCTTTTTTGGCACTGTAACCTTTGTTTTTGCTTCAACACCTTTGTGTGTCTCTCATACCTGGTGCTGTAACTACAACTACATGAAAATGTAAAGTCTACTATCATAAATTCAGATTAGTTTCTCATTTATAACTGCTTGAATATTAAGAACAAATTAATTTAAGCCAACAGGCAAAGTGATAACAGTTTATCCTCTGGCCATTGTGGCCTTATTAGAGATAGCAGAATTAAATCTATTCGAATAACCAAAGAGGGTCAACAATTTAAGTGACAAAATTATATTGAAAAGAAAGGCCAAGAAAACCATGATTTTTCTCTCTAGTATCTGAATTTAAAATGTTGAACAATGCAAAAGTTGTTTAATTAAAAATATTTGCATTCTTTTGAGTAATGTTAATTCTTAGTGGTAGCTTTGTTGTAAGCTAGAAATCTTTGTAGTTGACATAGGATTTTAAAAGAACCTCTTGTGTTGAAACTCTAAAACTCTTTGCTGATTTTAAAACTAAAAAGCGCTCTCTAAAATACATGAATAAATAACGGGAAACTCTATTCCTAACAGAGGCAGATTGGTTTGTTCTCTGATGTTGGCTCTGTGCTTATCTCAGTCTTTTTTGAGCAGAGATCTTTTTTCTTGTTTATCTGACTGTTTACACTAATCTATTTTGCAAGCTTTGAATGCCTGGGTCCTTAATTCCATTAATATATTTCTCTGGGTCTCTTTACTTAATTTTTCTCCCATTATTGATTTGAAAATGGGAACAAATCAGACTCCAGCTCTGATACAGTACTCAGACCCACAGTTACTCCTTTTCCTTCGGTGAGCGTTAGGCGATTTGAGCCTCGTCGAACCCCAGCTGTACCCTGAGACCTTGGATTAACCAGTTATCACATCTGGATGCTGCTGAAGTGAGTTGGTAACCATGAGATCTTGTCGCTGCAAAGTTCAGGGGTTAATTGAAATCAGAGAGGCATAGCCCATTCGATTGTCCCGTTAATTATGCCCGGCTCCTGCCTCCCCCTGCAGCCTCCCGTCCCCACAGCTGCCACCAGCTCCTGTCACCCAGCTGGATGGCTGGGGGAGAGAGCTGCGACACCTGAGTCACTGGAGCCCATAAGAAATGCCTGTGAGAGGGGGGAAAGGGGCATGGGCAGGAGGGGAGGGGGCTGGTGACATCCCCACACATCATCCCGAGCCACGGCGTGAGCAGTCCCTGCTGAGAGCTGGTGCTGCCCCGGGATCCACGGCAGGTGTGCTCTGCTCAGTGCAGAGCTTTGGCTGGGGAAACTGGGGAGGCCTTGGTAGGGATCCTGGCAGACTGGCAGGGGTTGCTGGCAGTCTGCCAGGATCATCCTGGCTTTGCAAGGATGGTCTTTATGCCACAGGAGTTCATATTGCTTTGGACAAGTAATATTTTATTGAAATGTATAAAAATGTGGCGATTTCCCTTCTTCTTTCATCAAAATGATGTGAACAGTGAAATTTTTTCTAGTAACTTAGAATATATATAATAATATATATAATATATATATAATCTTAGTAATTAATTATCAAATGTTGTGATGGTAACTTTCTCCAGGGTTTCTGCAGTCAGCAGTTATGCACTATTTACTCAACAGTAACCAGAGAAGCATGGTAGATTTCAGAACTGAAGGGACATTAAAATGTTAAAATAGATCTGAATCTTGTAAATCTATACTGACTTTGGGGGGAGAGAGAGAGGGAAATCATTGCCTTCAGTGGTAGCTGGTGTGGGTATGGACGAAAAGAAGTTTTCCCACTTTGGGTGGTTTTGAAGTTTTGAATGTAAGGAAAATAAGTTTGAGACAGATTGGTTAGAGGTGGGTGGAACACAGGTGTCCTAAAATCTGGGATATTCAGATAAAGAATCTAAAAATCTCACCTTGGATGTTTGTCCATATTTACCTCAGCTAAACCTGAATTTTAATGAATATTAAGCATGGGGCCTGCAAGAGTCTTTCTTCCCTTTTCTTCTCCCAGCTGCCCCTCCCAAGCACAGCCCAGCTCTCCAGAGCATCCCAGCCAGCCCCGAGCACAGATCCTGCTCCAGTGCCTGCTGTGGTGTTCCTGTGCAATTCCCAGCGCTGCATCCCTGGGAAACGCAGTCTGGAATCAGGACCCTGCTCTCATGTGCTGCACAAACCCGAGACAAACCCTTATCTTTATTCCCTGATTTTAATCCCAATTCGTTTTAACCTGGGCTCAGGTGGCTGTTCTCAATACTAGGGGGTGGCACTGTGGGTATTACAGCCCCAAACGAGGGCCATGTCCCAATCACAGTGAAGTGCATATATCACCCAAATGATTCTAAGGAGTAGTTCTGCAATCTTTTGTTACTCAACCCCCAGAAATAACAATGTAACAGCACTGGTAGAAATGTCTTTCTCTTTTTTTTTCCAGAAAACATATTAAAATGAAGCATCTTTTTATCTTCTTTCAAAAAGGCAGAAGCAAACCCCAAACTGTTGAAATTTTTAGTAAAAACTGAAAATTTTTGAATTTCACAGCTCTTACTAGTTTTCAAAAAAACAAAAATCTCCTAAAAGTTCTCTTGTTTTTATAACCAACAGCAGCATTTACTGGTTGTTTCTTTAACTAAAAAAAAAAAAAAAAAAAAAAAATCAAAGTTATTTGGTTTTACTTGATTTCAATGCACAAATATTACTTTGAAATGTGACTTAGCTTCTGACAAGCAAATAAAAATTATCAGTTCTATTCTGTATACACTTAGAGCTAATACTTCATAAAAGCTTCTCCTCTGATGGGGTGACAACATATATAGACTATACACAACCACAAAAGGTTTTTTCTCTGTAATTTATGTGCCCCAGCCACACACTGAGCCCATACATTGTCGAGGAGGAGAAGGTAAATCAATCAAGGGTGATTTCCAGTGAACAGCCATATCACATCTACCACCCATTTGCTCTTGGCTGGCTGAGAAATGAAGCAATTTAAACCTATTGGGTCACACTGAAATGGGGGCCAAAATCTTATCAATGTGCTGCACACAACAGAGCCTCATTTCATCCTCATTTCCAGAGGTCCATGGGCTGCAGCGTGTCCCCGCAGTCCATCAGTGTCTCTGGCACTGCAGCCAGCCCCTGGCTGCTCAGCTGATGCCAGAGATGGAAAAAAACAACTTAGGTATGAAAGGGGAGGGTCTAGATTGGAACTTTTTTGATCTACAGAAAAAGACACAGAAGAAAACACAATTAGCATTCAGTTATACTGCAGATATGAAGATAAGCCTGAGAAATCCAGCATTGGGGTGGAATATGAGATGGGAACATAAATGTTCTCCGTTCACTTGCTTAATGTTTCATATAATCTTGGAAGTGTTCCACTAGCTGACCCTCATGTTTTCAAATTATTTCCACATCTGTCTCAAAGCCATACCCTCCTCAAATGGACCAAGCAGCTAGTTTCTTACTTAAAATAATAAAAATAAAATGTAAGAGCACCCCAAGCGTGCTGAAGGTCCCCACAGCTCCTGCTCTGTGCAGAGGAGAGCACCTGGAAAGGCTCAGGCCCCGGCCCAAGCCCGCAGGCAGGAGCAACGCACAGCATGTGTTCGCCGCTGGGTTTTCCTGTTCCTTGTTGCTTCATATTAAAAATGAAATTCCATACGGACTTTCCAATGGTTGCTTGGAAATTGGATGTCTGGCACCCCGGAGGGACGTATTGGAATTCTGCACCTGACTGCATTTCTCCCTTCTCCCCCACAGGAGGAGTCAAAGGTTATGGTCCAGAGGAGAAGGAGTTCGTCGGCAGCAGGTTCTCCTCAAGCTGAGAGGAAGCTTCTTCCCGTTAATAGTGTGGGTAAGCTCTGTGTGGATGTAAATGGATTTAGGAATCTGATCCAAAATAAACTGACATGAACAAGAAAGTTGAGGCTGACCCAAAAATAAATTGTTCTCCTCCTAAACATTGGCAAGAGGAGCAAAACAAAGAAGCAGAAATAAAGAGGCCATTCAGAGTTAGGCACAAGTCTTCATCCAAATCTCTTTTGTTTTTTAACTTGCTTAAGGAAGAATAAAAGGGCTTCTCTGAACTATAACACTTCTAAACAGCTTTTTGAAAACTTCAGAAATATTTTAGTATCTCTTGCCACGTTGTTCTCTCCAGTGTGATGTAACCCTTCTCCCCAGGGACCTGGGCTTGTCTGTGCCAGGGTCACACAGAATGGTTCATAGCAACATCTTTCACCTCAATTTTCCAAACACTTCACAGTGCCCTGGGATGCTGGGCCTTGTGGTGCCTGCAGCCAGCAATGGGCAGGAAGACCCAGTGTCAGCATCTGCTATTAAACCTGGGCTGCTGAAGTGTGGCTCTGCACATTATTTCAAATCTTCTCTCTCCAATTTAGTTAGGAAGACAGAAATCTGCCCTTGCACCTGTGTGTTGTTATGTGAAACAACGACAAGCAGTTAACGGCAGTATTTGCAGTTCCAAATATTTAGAAATCATGAATCAGTTTTCCAGATCTTAGAAATAATGAAATTTTTTTTAAAAAGACTATTTCAGGTTATGTCTAATTTCTGCCTTCTCAAATCTCTTGGGTGCAATTGGTTTACTTGTGAAGTATTTCAACAGGAATACATGGATTTGAAGCTTACTTTTAAAAATGACACTCAGCTTCTGACATATTCCTGTCTTCTAGATCTGAGCTTTAACAGCAAGACCAAACATTCTTGGTATATTTATACGTGCTAATAAATGCAAACTCCTTGCCAAAACCATATCCCCCACAATATGCAGAGAGCATCAGAAGTGAAAAGTAAATTAAATCTGTGACTGTTTCCTAGTTCTGTACTAGAGGTTGCACAAATTTAAAACAAGTGTGGGTTATAGCCAAATTTTTTTGCATGGGTTTCATTTACAGTAACGTTGCTGTTGTCAGCTAGCCAGTAACCTCCATTCTAGCCATCAAACATCATCATTAAAAGTTCAAGATAGGTAAGAAATATTTAATATAATAATAATTTTAAATTGTCTTCTGCTTTTCTGTAAGGTTTACCTTACATTTTTCCCTCTAAGTTTTGTTTTCATCATTTATTTGAATGGTGACAGCTAAAACTTTGAAAAGGAAAGTTGAGATTCATAACAATCACCTAATGGCTGAGGCCAAGGTGGTAATGAAAGCATCAGTCATCTTGAGACCTGTAATATATTCACAGGAATTAACAAAATCACTTGAGCTGGCAGGGAAGGAAAGTTTGTCTTGTCATCAGGTCGCTCTGCCCGTATATGATTTTATTTTAAGACGGTTGCTGCCTTCTCAGGGAGTTTAAAGACTGATAGACTTTATATAGATTTTCTTTTAAAATATGCTCTTTGTAATGTATAGGCAGGGTTGTTTGCAAGCAGACAGGCCCAGTCCAGCTCTAACTTGGTGTTATTAAAACATGAACAGTCTTCATCTAGGATGAAGACCAGCTAGGAGCTGGTTCTCACCCAGCCAAAGAATTCCCCCCAGCTGTCCTGTGCTGCACCCTGGGACATCTGTGCCCTACAGCCCAGCCCGTACATGCAGACAGGGTCACTCCTCGGTGCAGCAGATTGCTCCAGCTCTGGTGAGGGCAAAGATTAAATTCCCTTGACTTCAGCTGTAGTTGTAAAACTTTCCAGACACTGAAGACTTCGCTGCTTTTCCTGTATGTGAACTCCTTGGAGTTTGGTGGAGTTTGCTTGCTCCAAGGAGCTGTGCCAGTGTTATTAGGAAGGGTTTTAAAAAAGAGTATATTCCAGTTGTTGCCCTTAATTGCCATAATATTGCAAAACCTGTGTAGCTTATTGGGCTGACAGAGCACACAGCTTTTTGGTAGTCTCCCGATATGAAATATTCCAGCCCTTGTATTGTTCTTGTACACAGAATGCATGGGGAAAATAAGCAATAAAATACCAGATGGATTTCCTTTGAAATGTAATTACTATCCAGGTGCAGTCTCCACTTTTCATAGTCAAAGATTTCCATCATTTTAATAGTATTCTTTTAAGTTATAGTATCAGCATCTCCTGACCTGAGCAATCAACCAGTGCACCACACTGGGGAAAAAAAGAGAGGCTTCACCTCTTAGTTCTCTTTTATCCCTGGATTTTGTCCTGAGATTGGAAATTGAGATGCCAACTGCTGCCCACCTGGGCAGCGACTCTCAGTGGGGGACACACCAGGCCTGGGGAGCTGTACTGAAATTTGTTTTTATTCACAGACAGCCAAGCAAGAACATTTTTCCCCCTCGTCTTTTCCTTGCAAAGAAGCAGACCAATAAAATAATAGTAATAATAATAAAAGGCATAACCAGTCTCCCCTCCCATTCTGACATGCTGAGTGCCAAAACTCAGATCAAGTCTGTAAGGCAAGGTGAGAATGCAGTGAAAACAGGGGCTTTATTTTAAGGGCAGAGCTGTGAACTTTTTAACTCTCTCCGTGCTGCCGGATGTGCCTCCTCACGCTGCACACAGCTGCTGAAGGCTTCCAGGGACTGTGGGTGGTGGGTGAGGAAAGGGGAAGCGGGAGTTTAGCTATGCACAATATTTCCCATAAGAAATAAAGCAACACAGTCTCACCTCACTGCCTGTTTTTCCACATGTATTGAGATGGGAATGTATTTATATAACCCTATTAAAAGGGAACACTCAGTAGCGAACTTGGTCTTTAAATAGCTACTGTTCTGCATATACCCGTCTCCAAACTCCTCAATTTCAACTCACACCCACTTACATTCTTTTGACATATTCCTCAGGTTTGGGGTTTTTTGTGACTTTGGGGTCAAATCCAAAACTTATTGAAAGCAGTGGAAAGACACTCAGTGAATTCAGTGGAATTTGGATAATACTCTTAGTGCTCAGATACCATGGTGATAAATGCAATAAATTACACAGACAAAGGTGGCCCATTTTGGGCTAGCTCTGCTTCTACAAAAACGAATTGAACTGTTGCTGTTGACTGCCATAGGAATTGGTTCTGCCCCTTCCTTGGTGGCATTTAAGCAGCTCTCAAAACAGTTTGCAAACAAGGGGAATATATTTATCTCCCATTTACAGAATGGAATAAACTGAGACGCAGAGGCTAAACCTGGAACTTAGACAGTGCGAAAGAGCTGGAATTAGACCCAGATACCAGTCCCTGGACCACCCAGTGGAAAAAGAGTCTATTAGCTGCTAGCAGGCTCACAGACTTTCCTGGTGCTCTCAGATCCCAGTGGTGCCAACAGGAGTGGAGAGGGCAACCAACATCGTCCTGTAAATCGCTGGGTGTTAATGAACTGCACAGTCCTGCAGAAGCCGCTTGTTTTTACCACCAAGATGCATTATTTCATCCTTCCCCCCACCTTAGTGTTCATATTTTCCCTTTGACTCCTGTTATTTTGGTTCCATTTAGCAAGTACATTCTTGGGTTTTTTCCCCTGAGTCCCTCCAACCACCTTAGTTTGCCTTTTTTTTCCCTTCTTTCCCCTTAAAAATCTTTTTTTTCCTCATTCAGTGCACTAAGTGGATTTACGACCCATTTAGGCAGCTTACAGTGGCATTGCTTTTACAGTTCAGAGGCAGAAGGGCCATAAAAAGATTTACAGTTACAGCAAGAGTCTGTTGCATGGAAGTTCAAGATCCAAATTAGACAAAGGGAATGGGGCTGTGTGAGTGGCCAGTAAAAGAAGCTTGGAAACAAAAACAAATGAAACTGCTGTTAGAGGAGGAGATTGGGGTGGGGGAAGAGAAGGAGGAGGAAAAGCTGCCTGTTAACTTCACGTTACTATTGCAACAGCTCTGTTAATTCTGTTATATAAAGCCCTTTTTCCTCCTTTTTTCCTCTCTTGATGTTGTTGTTGTTGGACAGATTTCCTTTGCAAACACAAATCTCAAACTGAAGAGCAGCAGCTTCACACAGTAGTTGAGATTCCAAGGCAGATATTCCCAGGATGTTGGCAGCTGTTTTTGCTGCTGCTGGGACTCCAGGATACAAACACCAGAGAACAAGCCAAGCGGCGGAAGGAACAGGACTGGTCAGCGTGGAGGCCTTCAGGTTGCACTACACGAGGATAGTCAGGCATTTAGTAGAAGCTGGAGGCAGGGAAATAGATTTGATCTTCTCCCACACTTGATTTTTCCTGCTGATTTCAAAAGAAACAGAAAACCAGGCTTGGCCAGATCCATAGCAAGTTGAGGTGAAAGGGAGATTTTTGACACTGAAGGAACAGGTCTGGGCACAGAGCGAGCCTATCGCTGGAGTCTGCAGAAGGTTGGGGCTGCACCTTGGTGGGACTCAGCCCATGTAATGTACAGGCAGGTATATTATATAGGTATAAATAGGTATGTATATAAGTATATATAGGTATATATACTTATAGGTATTATATAATTATATATTATTATATTATATAGTATGTAATATATAGGCAGGTCTATTATATATATAATGTATAGCCCATGGGTAGTTCTGTCAGAGTTGCGGTTAGAAAAGGAAAGCCAAGTGTCCTTTTTGGGACCCCCAGGCATGTGGGTGCAGCCTCTGTGTTCTGCTGGGAGCTGCGGGGCTTTGGGGCAGGTCAGCCGTGGGCCAGGTGCTGTGCAGGCTGTGCCACGGCACTGCCCCGGTGCTGACAGGGCTTTCTGAGGGCTCTGAGCTTCACAGCTCAGGGAAGGTGCTGTGCTGATGCAGCTACAGGGCTGGGAACTGGTTGGAATGCTGCTGGAGCCAGCACAGGTGGTCTGCACTTATCCACTGAGATCCCCTCCACTGGAGTTCTTGGCATTGTTTGGTTGCTTGGACCTTGCTTTTTGGTGTCCTGCCTATTTACTCACTGTGGGCTCATAGCCCTCCAGTAGAATTAGTGTTAGTGGTGGTGGAGATGCCACTGGATCCTCTGGATAAAAAATACTCTATAAATATAGACCTTTAATCCATGTTCTTTGCCCCCGGACATTCTCACATGGATGTTAGCGCTCAAGTTTCTGGATTTCTGTATGAGAAAGGAAATCATAACGCTTTCCTTAGACCCTCTTAGATCTTGTTCTTCCTCCAGAAAAAAAATCTTCTAATAAGAATGGCCATATTTTAGAGACTTTTGGCTAGGGTTTTTTTCTTTCTAGAAGAAAATTCACCAAGAGGGAAGCTTCAGCCTAAACCAGAAACAACATATCACTCAGATATGTTAAAATCTAACAGCTAATTGACAATTGCCAGCTGGACATCTCCTCCCCCTTTTCCCCTACCCAGCCCTGTATCAATCCATAAGTGCAGCTGGACCCTCTCAGGGCTGCACCTGTGGGGTGCCTGATGCTGGTTTTGTTTCCTGCAAGTTCACAGTGCTGGGCCCAGCAGCCCTGTGAGCTCTGCTGTGCTGCCAGTGGCTCCCTGCCCAGCTGCTGTGGTGTGTCCCCTGAACCCCAGCTGGTGTGGTGTGTCCCTGAACCCCAGCTGCTGTGGTGTGTCCCTAAACCTCAGCTGCTGTGGTGTTCCCCTAAACCCCAGCTGCTGTGGTGTTCCCCTAAACCCCAGCTGGTGTGGAGTGCCCAAATCCCAGCTGGCCAGGCGCACAGGACACTGATGGATTTTGGAGGCTTCCACCTGAGATTTTCCTCAGGACACAGAACCGTTCCTGGTTCTGCTGTGTCAGGGCTGTTCCTCTCTCCTCCTTTTTCAATCTTGCTCGCACTTGCTCTCGCTCCTGCCTCATTCCCTTTTTTCTTCTTCAGTGAGAAGGGCCTTGAACTTCTGGCAGAGACCTGACATGAGAGAAAGCACAGAAAAGGAGAAAAGGCTCTATTTTATGAGTGATGGTTAAAATGTATTCTTGAAGTACAATTTTTTTAAGCTGAGTATAGTCGGGTGGACAATGCAGCAATTTCCATGAAAAATTCTTAGAGTGGTAAAAGATTTCATTTTTCTGGGGGAAAAAATATTTTAAATTAATATAGTCTTTTTACAGACTTACCATTTCTGTATTTCTTGTTGATTTTTCCTATTCTCTCTTTTTATTCTTTTCATTTTTCTTTTATATTTATACGAGACATATAACTCCCAGTTATAAAGTTTAAGAAAAAAAAACAAAACTCAAACAACCAGTAAACCAGTAACATTCTGACTTTATTATGATTCTATAAATTTTAAAACCAAATCAGTATTTGCAGTTTGAATGAAGCTGGCAAAAACATGAAAGCTATTATGGATCTATTTTGAAAAAATCTACTTTTCTTTATAGAAATGGGTATATATTTCTAGTGGGCGGCTGGTAGAGCAACCCTCTGTTTTTATAAGAAAATAGGAATTTGAAAGCTAAGTTTTAATGGCCATCGATATCACAGGTCGAACCAGCCAGGATCCAACACTGGCTGGGTCTGAGATCATCAGAAAAGGCAAATTAATTTTTCCCCAGTTGAAATTGTTTTGACTCCTTCCCCTTTTGTTTTACCTTCCACTCAGCACCTGTGTCAGAACAGACAAAGGTTCAGACAAGGCACTCGGCCGCCCTCCCTGCACCCTCTGTCCCTGATGGATCCCCTGCAGCACTCCTGGGGAGCAGCAGGTTCTGCCATTCCCTACAGCCCCTGCACACACAATCCAGGGCAAATCCCATGTGCCCAGCACAGCTCAGGATGCCCGAGTGAGCTGAGTATCAGAAACTACTTTTACTTACCCAAGGAGGGGCCCCCACATCCCCTCTGAGCTGTTTTGGACTCAGAGAGTGCAGTGTGCTCCGTAAACAAATAACCTGTGTTTTTTTAACTGGGTCATTATGAGCTGAGTCCTACCTCAGGCATGGGACGTGGGGAGGAAGTGGTGGGACGGGAGCAGGAGGGGAGACAGCAGCAGCCTCAGACCCAGAGGATTGCGAGGAAGCAAAATATGGACTGCTGCCAGAACAAATGCTGAGCCTTTTGGGAAACCGTTCTGAGGTCTCATGTAAAATCCAGAGAACAAAGAGGTGCAGGAAGGCACTAATGATGCCAGACCTGCAGGAGAGCCCTTGGCCATGGGCAGGTAGCTCCAATCCGTGTGACCAGGCAGCACATTCCCATCCTGCTCTGTTATCACAGCTCTGATGAGGCTCTCTGTGGGCATGGAGGCCAGAGCCTTTGGAGTTCTGTTGTCCAGGAGCATGAAGCGCTACAAAAATGAATGGGGGAAAAAAAAAAGGAAAAGGGAGCTTGAAAATAGCAGCAACTCTCTAAGTCTCTGTATGTGGTCTACCTTTTGGGGATGGAATGAGCAGCCTCAAAAGCGCTTATGTGGCTGAAAGTCTGTGAGGCCTCATCAAAGCACAATGTTGCATTAGAGAGAGCAACATCTGGGGATATTCCTGGATGTGCTTCCTCCCAGGCTGATCTCCTTGAGTTTATGACCCTCTGGCTTGTTTATTAAATTTTATTTTTGGGGTTTAATTCATCGTGGAGACTCATTGTGAGAATAAAATGCCCATCTCAGTTTCTCCTTACTCAAAACTGATTCAAAAAACCAATTTCAACCCTTGATTTCTCAGGAATTTTTAAGGCAATATGACCCCTCTTTAATCCACCAGTGACTGCATTCAATGTGGGTTTGGAACCTGAAGCCCCAAAGCCTGCAGGCGGCACCCAAGAGCATGGATTATGACTTCTCCAAGCTTTCTGTGTTCCTTGGCCAGATTCTGATCTCTGTCACCTTACAAAACTTTGCTGGGTAGCTGAGACAAGGATCTGATCCCACATTTTAGTAAAATGAGGCTTCACTACTTTACAGCTGAAAAAAATATAAATATCTGCCACAGTTTCTTTCATCCCAGGGCTGATGACTTGATTTTGTTGTTCAGTGGTCCATGGAAGGCATTTTGGGTGCTGGCTTTTGGAGCTGGTATGGTAATAAGGAATGGCCATAATGAGCTGGGGATCTGCAGAGCCTCAGCCCATTGACAGGGGCAGAAGTGATTCACAAACACACCAAAGCAAAATGGGCAGCTACAGGGACACAAGAGTGGTACAGTAAATAGGATATCCTGCCAAAACGCCGTCTAAGTGGCCATTAATGGACATCTGAGTTTTGCTAAATAATTAATGTGTCTGTTGTGTTTTTTTACTTATAGATCTTTCAAGGAATTTAGTTTCTGTTCCTTTGCATTTAGTTTCTGTTCCCTGAAGTGTTGCTTTTGAGCCTGTCTTCTCAAGCATTTATAGACATGGTCTGTGTCTAAGGCAGATTTCTAATAGCAGTTCCTGTCTGTTTTGGTCAAAAAACATTTGGCCCCAGGTGTGTAAGGAGGCAGATGGCTCTCTTTGTTCTCCTGGAGTAGTTTGGGAACTGAGGTGTAACCAGCCGAAGTGGGGTTGCCAAAGGCAAGCTGTATGTCTCTATAATAGGCAAGAACAAGTCTTGTCCTTTGACTAACACAAAGAAAAGCATTAATGGAGCTCTAAAAAGTACTAAAATGAGCTGTCTGAATCCTAGGCCTCCAGGAGTTCTAAATAATACTCTTTTGTCCATCTCCCATTAAAAAATGTCTATTCTGTTGTTGTCTGGACTGAAAATATCAGTGTGTTGCACTGGCTTTGCAGTCTCACTTTCTGATTCCCACAATGCAGAAATATCATAGAACTGCAGAAAAGTTTGGCTGGAAGGGACCTTAAAAGTCATCTTGTTCGACCTCCCTGGGGCAAGGACACCTTCCACTGTCCCAGGTTGCTCCAAGCCCCAATGTCCAACTGGGTCTTGGAATTTCCAGGGATCCAGGGGCAGCCACAGCTTCTCTGGACACCCAGTGCTAGGGCCTCCTCACCCTTAAAGGGAAGAATTTATTCAAAATATCTAACCTAAACCTACTATTTTTTGGTTTAAAAACCATTCCCTTTTGTCCTGTCACTCCAAATATCATATAAACTGCAATAACATATAAATCGTTTGGGGGAGAAATACTGGTAAGAACAAGTCCCCTCTGAATATAAGTTTTTATGTCCTTTTCAGATTTTCCTTTGTGTGTCTGTGGTAGGGCTGGCATCCCCAGATGGCTGGAATAGGTTTTGTATCTTGTTTATCACAACACCTGAATATCTGGGGTGTTTTGCCACCTTCATCCCAAATCCTGGCTGTTGGTGTAAGGAAGATGTCAACCGTAACACAGCAACTCACTCTTTTTATCACCAGCTGTTTTCCCTGAATATCAATTGACCACTTTGGCTTCAGCTTGTAGTTCCTGAAGGGATGTAAACCAATAAGCATAGCATCAGTGGCTGGTTCAAACACAACCCAGTGCTGGGGGAATCTGCAGGGCTGAGGGATTGGGTTGGTCCTTGCTGAGGATGGGGAATGTACACCAACATCCACTGCAGATGTAGTTGTGTATCCAGGGAATTTTGAGGCAAACGTTGAGTATTGACCACACCAGTCCTAAATGGTGGACATGACACTGAGTGCTCTTGTCTGCTCTTAAAAATAGCAGGTAAATCACAAACGAAGGCATGAGCTTAGCTCCTGATGGTGGTCAATTCCCTGAAACAACCCAAACCTTTCACCATATCCGCTTAGGACAAGGTGTTCTTCCTCTTCTGAAGCACAAAGGAAGGAAATGTATCTTCAGGAAATGTTTATTTTACCCATGGATTGTCTGAAGCAAGGTTTGACAATACCCGGAAAAAAAAAAGTCCCCATAAAATTGATATAAAAATAGGTGGGGTTATTGACAAAATGCATGATTTTTATGAGCTAGAGAGAAGAAAATGTTCTGTAATGCTCTTTGCCAGCAGCTAAAGTGCAACCGGGTGACTGCGGTGCAGCTGATGTGCGACCCATGGACCCTCCCGACTGCGGGCCAGGTGAGTCAAGGGGACTGGTCCCTGTCCTTGTCCTCCCAGCCATTTGAAAAAAAGAACCACTGAGGTACTTAATAGTAAATATTTATGTGTTGGAAGGGGAGTTGCTTCTAAGCACCTAACCCTGAGGGGTAATTTAACCCTCCAAACCTACAGGAAGCCTCTTCCGTTCTTCAGACCCCAGGAGATGTGTTAGACACATTACTTCTGAACACAGAGAACAGAGGCTCAACTCCCCCTCCTTTTTTACCACTTTTCTTTATCTTAGCCGTGGAGACCTGTAGCAGAAATCCTGAAGGCAGCTGCTCTCTGCAAATGAAACCTGTGAGATTTAATGCCTTGACTTAAAATGAAGGAGTTAAAAAGAAAATTAAAGAAATATTTAATTTAGTTGCCTACAACAGAGATCTGCCCAGTGTCCTCCTCCCAGCCTTCCCCAGAGACAGCCCCTCAGTGGCTGCCTCATCCCAGGCTGGCGTGTCCCTGCAATCCGCCGCAGACCTGTGACCTCCTGCTCCTGCAGGCTGGCTCCAGTGAGCCACGCTGGGGCTGAGCTGCCTGAAATAGGCATGGAGAGAGCCTTCCACAGAAACCTCTAAATGGATTTTAATGTCTCCCCGCCGTAGGATTCCCAGAATTAATTTGTGTCTGGCTTTTGAAATCAGGGATGTTGTGTTGAAGAAGATGGATGCTCCTAAGAAGTATTGGAAAGAATGAAGGGCTGACACGGGTGGTTTATGCAGTGAGCCTGGCCATGGACGCAGAGTAGTAAATGTGGATGATTGAGATCAAATTCTTTTTTATTTTTTCCAGTGGCTACGCCCATATAGTTTATTTATTTATTTTCCCCTTTCACTTCAAGGCACCTAACAACAACACTGTATTTTATAAATCCCTGTGATTATAAATCTAGAAGGATGTCATTCTTGGTTTCCTCAGGGGCCAGGAGTCTATACCCACAGGAGACAGATGGGAGAAGTAGCCAGCAAACCTTCTATATTATTGCAGAGAATTGCAGGAACTGGTTTTGGTTTACACCGCATGGGGAGCACAGAGTCTGCACAGAGCATCTCCATTTACTGCTTCCTCTGCAAGCAGCCAAGGCAGGATTGCTGACACTCCCTCCACACAGTTCCCGGGCAGGGAATGGTGCCCTGCGAAAGATTCAAAGCCACGGATTTGCATCAACCCTTTCTGTTATCCTGCTTTGAGGATACAGCTTAAAAAACTTTAGAAGTGCTTCATGCAACTCTGCAAAGCTTGTGTGAGAGTCCAGGCTGATTCAGCTCCTTTCTCCACTTCCACTCTGTGCCTTGTCCCAGCAGAATTGCTCCAAGAACTGCGTGAAAAAAGCATCCCCTTGCTTTGTCTTGCAGGCAGCAGTGGCAGGTGAGATTGAGTTCCACAAGGTGTGGGTAGCAAAAAGAGATTGTTGCTGCACAATGAGTCAGGCTGTGCTGCAATGTTAGGATGTGGGTTTTTTTTCCACAATTTAGAAGATGATTTTTAAAAGTAGGGGATTTAGTTTACATTTTTTCATGATCTACAAGGTCAGTTGTGGAGTGAGAGCTGGATTTAGCTTTAGAGTCATCTCTCAGCTTTGAAGAAAGGAAAAACAACAACAGGCATGTTTGATTTTGGTGCTTTGCTTCATTTTCTTGCTGCCTTGGCCGTGGGGCTGCCTGTGGTGTTGTGGGGGCAGCCCCACAAGGTCTCTGGTCCTTCCCTCCTCTTCCTATCATTCACCTCCTCCCCAGCCCTACCGGAGTCAAATATAAACTTTCTTTAAATGAACACAAGATTCATTCCACTTGACCAGGCCTGACTTCCCAGAAAATAAACAGAGAGAGTAGAGCCAGCCCCCTCTCCTGGAGCTGCCAGCTTGCAGAGAGCTGGCAAGTGACCCAGAGCTGTTCTGGACTTTTTGTAGTGGAGAAGAGGGTGGGAAGGAGACAGAGCCCACCTAAAGAACTTCCAGGGTCTGCTGTAAAATGACAATACTGCTAAGTGTCTTAATTGTCACAGTTCTGATTTTTTTCCTCTTTCGGTCTCAGTTGCATAGCTGGACACAACTGTTTCCCTGCCCTGGAAATGAACCCAAAGGAATCAGGTCAGTAGGATCTATTAGCACTATTGATAGAAGAGGATTCTTCAAAACCCAGCACTTAAACAAATCCAAACAGGTTAAAAGCCAATTTCCTTTTATGACCATTTTTACCATTATCCTTCGTTTTCAAGGGGCAATGGTTTAAACTCGGAAAGAGAGATGTAGATCAAATGTTAGGAAACAGTTCTCCCATGTGAGGGTGCTGAGGCCTAGCACAGGTTGCCCAGAGAAGCTATGGCTGCCCCAACCCTGGAGGTGTCCAAGACCAGTCTGGATGGGGCTTGGAGCAACCTGATCTACATGGTGACATCCCTGCCCATAGCAAGGGGTTGGAACAAGAGAATCTTTAAGGTCCCTTCCAGCACAAACCATTCAGTGATTATTTCTATAAAACTGAAAAAAAAACCCCAACCCAGAACAAAACCCTATCATAACAGAAGCTGTGTATATTCATTAAAAGAATGCCTAAAAGATAAAGAAAAGAATATGCTGAGCAGTTTTCCAGCCCAGTTTTGCCTTCGAGTGGATTGCCTTAGTTTCTGCTTTGCAGAGGTCACTCAGTACTGCACGGATTGGGGTGTGCCAGTGCTGTGCCCTCTGCCCACGACCATGGACGAGTGAGTGGACATGGGAAAGGCTTCAGTTCCTGCTCTCCAGGGCAGCTCTCCAGACTCTGGACTTCCCCTGGCCTCTGTGCCAGGTCTCAGCTGCTGGGACACTCTCTCCTTCGGTGCCTGGCAGCGTACTCGAGGCAGCAAAGTTCTGTGGTGCAGCTGCTCTAAAACCACAGCACCAGCCGTGACCTTTTGGACTTGAAGTCCATGATTTTTTCTTAGACTCCTAACCCCACAGGTGTTATCCCTGCAACTCCCTGAGAGCAGCTGTGTGCAGGTGATTCTCTCTGAAATAACATGGGAAAGAAAGAAGTGTAGACAAAATAATAAATACACCTGTATAGGCCTCCTTTTCCTTGCAGACAGGAGATGTTTTGGGACCTAGGTCAGAGTTATCTGATATGTCCTGGATCCCCTCTCCCAGCACTCATCACCTTCTCTAAGTGATGATGTTTATCTGCCTTTCTTTTCCCAGGACAGGTATCTTTGATCTCATCTGGTCTCACTGTTAAACACTCTCTTGCAATGAAAGCATGAGCTTCTGATCCTCTCTAATCCCAAAACATCCTGTGTGATTGAGTCTCTCAACTTTCTTCATCCTACCAACGATACCTGAAATTATTAAAAAAAAAACAATAAAACCAAACCAAACAAAAAATAATAATAAAAAAAAAAAACACGGAAAAAAAACAACAAAAAGAAAACTAAGTGAGTCTTTACACTGCAGCAAACCTGCTCTTTATGGGAAAAAAAGGTCTTGAACTCAGCCAGCTGCAGCATTCCCTCCTGAGAGCTGAGTGAAGAAAGCAGCAGTAGCCACGGTGCAAACTCAGACACCTTTCCTCTGTGTGTCTTCTGTCTGCCTATGCTGATATTTACAGGCAGCCTTAAAGAGGACAAATACAGTTAATGAGGATTGGATAACACTTCTGCAAATTACCTATGTGCTGCTTAGGATAACATTCAAAGTTTAAAAATAAAAATCAAGGGAAAAGGTTTATTTTCATGTTACGTTTCAATTTGCTGAAATTTTTTTTGTCTTTACTATCTGCTGTTTTCCTCTGTAAGCATTATCTATTCAAGACAGATATTAAAGCTAATTGTTAGGCTCCTCTATTTTTCCTTCTAACTGTTTTATCTCCTAAGCAACTTTATTTTGTACAAGACAAATAATCTGAATTCCTGAAGTCAGAAACAAGGAGTGGGAGTCCGGGAAACTGGCTGCTGATCTAATGCAGTTTTTTTGCAAGTGTGGTTATGGTCAGAAACTCTAAATATGGCACCGTGTTACTGTACACACGGTGACTGCACCC
The DNA here is from genome assembly GCA_013390105.1 of Tichodroma muraria. Taxonomy (NCBI): domain Eukaryota; kingdom Metazoa; phylum Chordata; class Aves; order Passeriformes; family Sittidae; genus Tichodroma; species Tichodroma muraria. The sequence goes on from WAAG01020422.1 coordinate 23,602, forward strand.
TGTGTGTCAGGGGCTGAGTCACAGCACTGTAGTTTACTGACAAAAACATGTCTTACTACTCTTGGTACTGAGGAGTCAGTAGAGCTGGAAGTGAAAGTGTTGAGCTCGTTGCATGGTCACTAGCTGAATCACAGAACCATGGAAAGCTTTGGGTTGGAAAAGATCTTGAGGACCATCTCTTGCCTCCCCCTGCCATGGCAGGGACACCTTCCACTAGGCCAGGTTGCTTACAATTTGGTTTGGTGCCTGCCCAGGTTTTGTTGGTGCTGAGAGCTCTTGAAGCAGCAGAAGGGACATGACTTGGCGCGTGGACATTGACATGTTGGTTTGCTTGTCTGGGATGAAGAAGCCATGGAGGAGGGATCACTGCCTGGCACCCCATGGTGGGGCTGCATGAGGGGAGCACCATTGGGAGAGCTGTGATGCCTATGGCCATGATTCTCCTTCTGGGAAAGTTCTGGAAAAGTTTTCTTTCCACCACCCTGAAGAACAGAAATGTTTTTCCAAGCCTTCATGGGACAGAATTGTCAGCTTGTAGCTCTGGCTCCCTCTCCCCCTACTGCAGGAGAGGCTCCCTACGCCAGCAAATGGTCCAGCAACAGTTTGATTTTTTCAAGTCTTGAAGTGAACTGGCTTGATCTGAATGTTAATGACAGAATCTACATGAATATAGTATTTTTTCTTTTAACAACCCCCCCCCTTTTTTTAATATTTTCAATAAGTATCCACCAAGGAGCTCAGCTGGCATTCCCATACTGTCCACATTCATCCCAACCTTTAGTATTGACTGACTCATGCAGTATGCATCTGCAAGAGTTATTAATGGAAAGTATAAAGAAATTTAGTTTAATATTTGTTAAATAGGAGGTGTCTTTTCTTTGTGCTTGAATTCCTGTTTCAAATGTCTGTGTTTGTGTTATTTATATTAATATATTACACAGGCTGCTTAATAATAGCAGCAATTAAGATAATAACAATAAATACTAATAATACTCAGCTCTTCTGCTTTTCATCTAAGAAGGTCAAGACTCAAGGGTGTACCTCTGGGGCTGGTGTAATGTAGATCTGATCTCCTCCTTCTATTTCTTTTTGTGGAAAGTTAGGAATATCATGTGAAGATCAGATCGCCTCTATTTTGGCCTCTGGAATGTCTCTTAGGCATTATAAATGCCAGTAAGAAACATAAAATTGGGAAGAAAACAAGCACCAGGACACTGAAAAATCTAACCACAAATACTGACCTATTTAGGGTTTTTTTTTCTGATTTAGCGGAATGCTATTAATACTGTAATTAAAGCTATTTTGTAGCCTAGGGGCTTGAGCACCTGGCTCTTATTAGAGCTGGATCCATAGTATGTGGTGAAAAAAGCCAAGAGGACAAGAGAGGAGATGGCCCAAAGGAGAACACAAGAGGGCACAGTGGCACCTGTGGTGCACTTTTTGTTCTCTGACTTTTTGAATTGTTGAGGGCAGGGTGAACTCAGAGTTCTGTTTACATGATATAAATAATTACGGTAACAGGGTTCATTAGTGGGAACAGTAAAAATTTAATTTTGTCAACTTGGAGTGGATTATTTACTAGAATTATTTTATTTTTTTTTCGTGGCTCAAAGATAGATGTGATGACTATGTCATTTAAGGTCAATATGGCAATAAGCCCCACTGCAAGTTTGACAGAATTAATGTGGGCAGCCAGTAAGAATGTACTGATTGTATTAAATAAGGTACAAAATGCACATTCCAGGCAGGTGTTTCTGCACTTTCCTCATCAATTCCACTGTTCTTGTATTGTATTGTGCTGATGGAAACGAATTCTGTGATTTCAGAAACAAAGGATGCTGATGCTGCTTTTCATCTTCTGGCCAAGGAGAACAAATGTTTGTGCAAACCTTTTTTCATGTGGCTGCCCAGAAATGACCCAAGTGAAGCCAAGAAGCTGAACATTAAGCAACCTCCCTCCCCTGGTGATGCTGCTGAAATGAGAGGTCAGTAGTGAAAACTTTCTTCTGGAAGAGTAAATGATGTAAATAGATATTTGTAAGGAAATGACACAGAAATAAGTGGGATCCTATCTCAAATGTTAAGTTGAGGTTCAGAGGCCACAGTTGTCCTTAGATGTCTCAGTGGGACAAATAACCTCCCTGTGCCACAGTCACCTGCCTGGGTGGGCCTTTGTGGAGGGAGAGCTGGGGGAATAAGTCCAGCAAAGGGCTGCAAACAGCCTTTTTGGTTTTTTTCAGTCACTGTTTCTGACACTCACGGGAGCTTACAGCCTGGGCTTTTATGATGGGAATTGTGGTTGAAACCTCTGAAGGCTGTAATCCATGACATGACGTTATTTCACAACTACAAATGAACATCCACCCCTTTTTTTTTTTTTTTCTGAAGAAGCCCTTGTCCTCAGGTCTCCCGTACATACTATTTGTAAACACAACTTCTGCTCCCATCCAAACCAGCCTCTGGGGGTTTCTCCCCCTCCCAGGAGTCAATCCACCGGGTGCTGCACGCGGAGGCGCAGAAGGAGGGTGCGATACTGCAGCGCACGCAACAAAGTACAGAAACAAGATCATTAACATCTTAATATCCTGCTCTGACATCTCACAAATTATTTTAGACTTCATAGCCAATGTAAACAGGTTTGTTTTCAACTCCCCTAATTGCCTGCTAATTGAGAGCAGATGCAGGCCTTAACTTTCAGCAGATAAAGAGCAGCCTCTTCTCTGGGGCTTCGCATCTATCGTGAGGTCTCGGATGTGTGCTCTGAGCTTCCCTGGTTAGTGATGCCGAGGCAGAAGGGGATTGGAATGGCTCCTCTTGCCTGAACCTCAGAGAGACAGAAGGGAAGACAGAGCTGTGGGACTCATCAGTAACATCATCATCATTATTGTTTCATTTCGTACTCCAGTGCACTTTCTGCAACAGCGCAGGTCTCCTTCTGGGGGGGAGTTCTCCGAATTATAGATGGGCTTCTCGTTATGATAGAAATCACTGGGTTTATGAAAAATGCATTGCTGTCATATTCCATTATCTACTTCCTCCCATGCTGCAATCCTGTAGCTTGCAAGTCATTAGATTCTTTTTCAGAGTTCCTTTGAAATAATCCTTTCAAAAAACACTATTCATTGGGTATGACCCCAGAGAGATACTGTCTGGTACTAAAGCTCTCTTTTAGTTCTGCAAGGGAGACCTGTAACAACAAGATAAGTGCATGTATATTCCGAGTAATGTCTGGAGTTTGCTGCCTCCCATTAAATGCAATAGGAGCTCGCAGTTCAAATGGTAGAATTTTGCTTTGTAAATGTAGGAGAAAATGGAGTTCAGATATATAGGTAAATTTGCATTTGGTAGTGATTTAATGTTCCATGGTCTGTTTTAGCTCCAACTTAAATATTACATTAAAACCATCAATAAAGAAAAAAAGGAAAGAAAAAAAGCCCTGAAAAACGTGCTAACTGCTGGGTTCAGAAGGAGTGGATGTGATTTTGTTCTTGCTGTCAGTGTAGCAGTGAGCTGCCTTTTACTTTCTCCTCTTCATTTAGCAAGTCAGCAGCAGCAGTTAAACGATAGCCCTCCGGTCTTTCTTCAGGAATGTTTTTGCAAATGAAAGCAAGAACTTCAAATCCTTGTGTTTTTCATATCACTTACAAGGTGTTTTGTGAATTTTAACATTTTTGCATCTGTCTGTGAAACAGTGGTGGGTATGGAAGTATTTCTGAGTAAGAAGTGCCCTTTGTGCAGGGAGGCTGCATGGCTTTGTACCACTGGGTTCAGGAGGTCGTAAAGGGATATTGAAGAGAAAATAACAGCCAAAAATGAAAATCTTTGGTGGCTTGTGAATGATAAATGGGTTGGAAAAAAAAGGAAAAGGGGAAGAGTTAACATCTAACCAGTGTCTTTCAGAAATGCCTAAAGCACCTGGTGTCTAGATTATGAAACATTATTCAGTCCCAGAACCACAAACTCTCCAGGTTTTCACTGTGATTTCTTCACGAAGCACTTTTTCTCTCCCAGGGCTGGCTCCAGGCCTCTCTGTGAACACAGAGTCACCCCTGCTCACATTATCCCTCTCTGGAAAACTGCCACAAAGCTTGCAGAATCCAGTCCTGATCTACTAGCAATGTGAGGGGTTTAATAGGAGGGCAGGGGGCTTGCAGTCAGTAGCACCAGGCATAACAGACTAGAGCAGTGGTCCATTAAATCAGTGTGCTGGGGCCCAGGCATTTACAGTCACACAGTCAGATGTTTCCAGTAATTATTTCCCCACAGCATTTTTATTAGGTGCTCCATAAATAATATTCACTGCCATGCTCTTCTCACGGCCTTTTATAAAAAAAAAGAAAAATACAGTAGGAGAGAAAAGAAGGGGCATTCACTTTACTTTCAGCTGGATTTTGAGGTAATTCTGTCTTTGAGCCCTACTGAAGCAGATATGAACTTGTAATATATGAGCAAATTAGCTTCTTGCTGACCAAACTTTGTGGCCTAGTACCACTGGACCAGCTTAAAGCAAGAATCATAAAACCATCATAGAATCACAGAATGCTTTGGGTTGGGAGAGACCTTAAAAGTCATCTTTTTCCACGCCCTGCCGTGGGCAGAGACACCTTCCATTATCCCAGGTTGTTTCAAGCCCCATCCAACCTGACTTTGAACACTTCCAGGGACAGAGCAGCCACATCTTCCCTGGGCAAACTGTGTCAGGACCTCCCCATGCCAGGGCCTCCCCACACTCACAGGGAACAATTTCCTCCTTATATCCAACCTAAACCTATTCCGTTTCAGTCTGAAGCCATTCCCCCTTGTAAAAAGTCCCACTGGTGGGTTTCTATTTCAGATTTAGATTTGTCTTCTTGTCATGGATCCCATGCAGGCCTAGGACTGACAAACAAGCCAGCGCTGGGGTTGGAGTGGGATCTTTTTTTCTATGTAGTTTGTTGTTCACTTTTTTGGGTTGTATTTGCGTAGTTCACATCCAGGGTCATCACACTAACAAAAGGCACTGCCCTCTCCTCTGTGGAAGGACCTCCCAAAGCTCAACACTGTCTCTGTGTGTTTCATCTGCTCTGTACATGCAGCCCCTATTGCCAAGCACTGGCTTTTCCATGCAGGCTACTGTGCAAAGGCTTCTTCCAGGAAATATCACTGCTTTGTCTCAGTTATAGCATTAATGTTAAGCAATACAGCTTCTTTCCTGGCACCAGCACTTGTGTTTTGCAAAGGCTTTTTACTCAGGTATTTAATTTTCAGCATCAATTTTCTGTCCAAAGTAAGATTACTCAAACAAACTGAAGGATCTGGGGACTTGTTTTTATACTTACTGGACTGCAATATTGTAACCAACCCCAAGCAGAATTAAGAGGAGCAATGGTAAAAGGAAGTGGAGTAAATATTCATGGTTCAGGTTTGCTACAAGGGTCATAAACTCTTCCACCTGTGTGTGCAAAACCTCAGAGCAGCAGGAGGTGGGTATTTATATAGATCAACCCACAAATGCAATACTTCTGTCTCAGCTGAAAAGCTGAGTCAGGGGAGGTTTAGGTTTGATATCAGAAAAGAAATTTTCACCCAGAGGGTGAGCACTGGAATAGGCTCCCCAGGGCAGTGGTCACAGCACCGAGCCCGTCTGAGTTCTAGGAGTGTTTGGATACCACTCTTAGGCACAGGGTGGGATTCCTGGGGTGTCCTGTGCAGGGCCAGGAGGTGGACTTGAGGATCCTGCTGGGTCCCTTCCAACTATTCTATCTTTCTATGATGTGTGTGCATGTGTGTGGTGTGAAAGAAGGGATTTCAGGTGACCTTGTCCCTGATAAGTCACAGTTGTACTAATTACCAAAGAAGTGGAACAGCCTTGCCCTTAATGGGTTGCAGCTGTGTCTAATAAAGTGTGATAAAAGGGGTGGGTTGGCTGGTCAAGGGAGCCCTTTGATGAAGAGGACCTGGACGAAGACAGCTGCTGCTGTAGAAGATCTGCTGGGAGGTCAGTCTGGGTCTGCTGGGGTTGGAGCCTGCCGCCGATCGGGGCTGCAGTCACAGCCGAGCTGGTGAAGGCCTGTGCTCAGTCTGCAAACGAACACTGGCAGCCACAGCCCAGCAGGAGAGAGCCAGCAGTCAGAGTCTGCAGGTGGACCCTCCAGCAGGAGCCTGCTGTGGTCAGGGTCAGGATGGCAGAGCTGTGAAGAAGAATAAACTGGGGCCCTTTACAGGTTGTTAAATGAGAGTCTGTGTCTTGGCTCATTTCTACCCCTAACTAGAGGGCTGCTGCAAGAGATGTGTGCACAGGGAGCACAGAAACTGTTAAGAGCTGGACAGAAAACAGAGCTTCAGGTAAAGAGGGTGTGTTTGCTGCCAGTGTCTGCTCAGGTCGGATGGCCTCATTCCGTGGGTGTCCCCATGAGGGTTCAGTGACTCGGGGCTGTCTCAAAGCGATGGGGTACTTACATGCAGGCCATGGTCAGTGGACTGGAGGCATCTTAGCAGCACTGGCTGATGGTTGAGGTGTGTGGGGAAGACGTTGGACCCAAGGCTAGAGTCAGACCTAACTACTCTCAGACCTTGTCTAAAAGAGCCGAGTGAGGGAGCTTCCTCCATCCCTGTGACAGCTGCAAGATGCTCTGCTCCCGGCTGTGGCTGTAGCAGTGTCAGGGACACCCTGGCAGGAGGAAGAGGAGAGTCCTCTGCTGCTCAGGAAGTCTCACCTCCAGATCATTTCTCTGCTCCTTTTGTTCTCTTTTTTATTTCTGGACTGGGGAAGTTGAAATTAAATAAGAGCCCACTCAATATAAATGTATGTATCTATTTCATTCTGTAAGAAGACTCAGTTCAGTGAACCCAGGCCATTGGCATTTCATAATTTTCTCTTGCTCCAGCAGGTAAGGGATTAACCCATTGTTATTCCTCTCCAAAGGAACAGAGAAAAAGATATATCCTGCAAACACCAAGATTTAAAAAAAAAACAAAAAAAAAATCCATTGGGTTTTTAAAGAAATATTTTATTGGAACCATAAGGTTTCTTTTTTTGAGAGAGAAAATTTGAAATCCGGAGTTTATTTTTCCTTCAATGTCTCTCCTAAGAACCAACAGGAATTGAGATTTTTTTTTTTTCTCTCTTCTGTTTGTGCCTACTTATTAAACACACATGTGGCCTGGATTCCTTGCGTAGGTGCAAAGAGGTTCGGAAAAAAAAGGAAAAGAAAAAAGGTGTAACCCAGTCCATTGACCTGTCTCTTTGCCCTCAGGACTCTTTCAAACAGCTGTGAGAAAAAAAAAAGGGGGGGGAAGAGGTAAAAAAAAGGCAGTTTAACAAGCCAAATCCAGATGTTCATTTCATACACACACCCTGAACAGCTTTTGCATGGTTTATTTCGTTTTCTGAAACCATTTTTCACCAGCCTGTTTTCTCAGCTGGGAAACTTCTGGTGTAGTGTTTTCAAAAAAATATTGCATTTGGCATTACAAGAAAACAGAGCCTCTAAGACATTAAAAGGACAATATCCTTGTTTGACTTGGCCCAGGGAAGCAGTGCTATAGGAATTTTAGATTTTTGTACCACCCAAAGAATAGGTAAAAGAAATTTTCCACTCTTAAACTCAGTTTACATGGGAATTTGAGAGTTGATTTGGCTTGTTGTTTATTTTTTTTCTTTTTTTTAGGGACTTCTCTGTGGACTTTGTGTTGGTGTAGATGGATTTTTTAGTGGGAAGGAATAAGCAAAGTGATAGCACTTTGCTTTTAGACCACGGTGTACCATGGTTCAAAGCTCAGACTGATTCTGAATGAACTCTACTTTTAGTTTGTGTTATTCACACCTTTATCCACGTAAAGTAGACAGAGAAATCTGGAATTATTTTTCACTGGTACAGTTGCTTTTTATTTACCATTTATATCAACCATGTGGACAGCACTGATTGTAATTGCAGGGAGGATGGTGACAAAACAGGGTGTACACAGAGTTTAGAGGTACCCAAAGGCTGGGTACCTCTAAGTACCCTTTATAGTTTGAGTGCAAACCAGATCCTGCTCTCACTTAGGCAATCAGAGGATATATTGCTCTTCAGAACACTCAGTGTAAAACCCTGACTCCACTGAAGCCAGTGGATGATTTGCAGTTTGCTACCCTTCACAGTTTAGGTAAAAAAACCTTACCCTTTCTAAGCCATATGATAAGTGCCATTCACCATCACTTATTATTTTAGAGAGAGAAGAGACTTGATCTAAATTCCTCCCTGTGAAGAAAGGTCTCTATCTTTGCAGCAGCTTTGAGAAATGCTTTGGTGATCCTTTTTTCACCTGTTCAAAAGAATAAAAAATTGAAGATATTCTTATCAGAAATATCACCATCCTGTACGGACCTCAGACCCCAGAAGATATTACACAGAGCAGATGATAAGACTTGTTAGTGAGAATCTGAAGATATAAATTATGGTTAAATTAAATAAAAATGAAAAACTAGGTATTGAACTATCCTGATTTATAAAACTGAAACATTAAACAAGTAAATCGAAATACTTGACACATTGAAATATCCCACACCATGGTTTCCTTTTACTTTGCTGCTACTAAACAAGGTGTCTCTTGCACACAGAGCATGGCAGGGTTTAGGGGATGTGTGCCTGTCTGTGTGCACACACTGCTGTGTGCATCCTTCAGCCTTTCAGCACCTGGGGTGGGAATACTGGAATTCTGGTGTCAGAACACCACCAAATGGGCTATGAATACTTGAGCTAATAGTCTCTTCAGACAGAATTAAAAAAAGAAATAAATCACGAAAAATTTAATTTAGACTTAAAATGCATTAGGCAGGTCATTTTTCTGGTACAGAACTAGAGTGGAAATCTGCTGAGCAGACCTAGTAAGATCTGTTGAAAGTTTGGGGGTCTTTTTAAGGCCACTGACATGGTACACAGATTGAATAATCCTAGAGAAAACATGTATTGCCTGTCTGTTTCAAGAGACTGGAAATTTATGATGTGAAACAGGGCCCTTATGTGTTTTTCCCTGCTCCTCTTTATCTGGACTATGCAGTACAAAAACATGTGTGTGTTTCTGTATTTATGTGCATGCATATTTACTTGTACATTATTAGACACAACTATAAAAAAGGTAATTACTTGATTTAAAAGAACAGTCTCTTTGTGTGAATATCAAGCATAGAACTCGGGCACCTTCACATCTGAATTTGGGTAATTAGACCTCTTAATATCAAATATCAGAGATTAATAAATCTACAAACTTCACAGATATTGTTAAGACTCTGCCTTTGGAATTATTCTGTCAGCCAGTGCATTTACCATGAACTTAGAAAATGTCATTTTAGAGGCATCTGGTTATAAATTTGTACAAATACCAGTATATACATCTCTTCTGGAAGGATGGTACCATGGAAGTGGTGTCAAGGCTGCACCCTGTGCTTTCACAGCATGTGGAGCCTTAGCCTGTGGAAGGAGCAGTTTATGTACTGCTCTAAGACAAGTCCATAAAGATGATTCAGGAACTGAGAAGAAAATGAGGAGGTAATGTTGTTGTATGAGGAAATTTGGGATAACACTGCCCTGTCCTGTCAGCCCGGGTCCTTCCCATCACGAACAGAGATAAGACCAATTCTAGTGAAGTGTGAGGGCTCTTATCTCTTTCTGTCTTGCAGCAAAACAATGACCCAGGCCACATGGCCTCCTGAAAAATGCCTTCTTTGTTTAGACAAAAATTACACCCTGTGAACATTTCCAATCACAGCACTGAAATGGCTGCAGTTATTATAACAGCCTGCCGCAGACTGTGTTCAGTAATCTGTTCAGAGAGGGGCATTATTAAGGGTATTATACCTGCTCTGGGAACACCATTAGCCATGGTGAGGAATCCCAGCAGCAGTGTCTGGGATCTCATTTGGTGTCCCACAACACAGGACAAGCTCAGTGTTGCTCCCTGCACTCTTTGTGCCATCTCCCTTGGGTTTCTCTACAACTTTAACCCGCTTTGCCTGATATTTGGCAAAGTACAAGGAAATATTTCCTATCAAAATGATCAAGGGAAAATCAGGATATTCCTCTGTGTCTCCCCCTGATAAATTTATTTTGATACCCTGTATTGTCACTGCAGAAAAGTTGTATGTTACTCTTAGTTGTGATCTCTACAGACTCTTCTACCAGTGAGAAGAAATAAACTGTGTTTAAAGGGAATTTTTGGCAATATTGCTGCACTGATTTCTGGAGACTCCTTTGTCATAGATGATGATGATGATGCTCACAGAGAATTAAAAACCCTGCCATGAAGGCACAAAGGGCAGGTGGTGCAGACTCTATTTCCAGCAAAGCTTTTCTGGTTTGTAGGAGTGAAAGAAAAAGTTTTCATTTAGAGGAGGTGGTTAGGG
>WAAG01020423.1:1661-19713 GCA_013390105.1 Tichodroma muraria
AGCAGAAACAAAATGTACGTTATGGGGAGCCTCTGCATTCCATCAAATGCCACAACATTGCTGTGTCCTCCATCACACCAGACAATCCTTTGGCACATGGCAGCTGTCACCAACATATTGCAAATGAGCAGATCTTCTCTGCAGGAATTGTTTCTCTCTGCTATCTTGGTGTGTTTGCCTCTCCTCAAGTGGCTCAGCTTTCCCCAGGATGGGAAATACATAGGAAAATTTACTTGAAATATCACTACTGTTAGGAAAACACTGCTGCTCTTGAAATGTTTTAATTAAGATGGTTAAACTGCTTAATTAAAACCATCTAAAAGGCCTATTCTCATTTCCATTATGAACTTCAGAGGTCTTATGGCCTCAAAGAGTACAAAGGGGTCCAAAAGTCTCCATAATGTAAATAAGAATTAGTGAATTTATTTTCACTGGCATTATTTATAGTTAGTGATCTTCTCATGATGGCTTAATTATTGTCTGACTCTAAAAGGCTAATAATTTCAATCCATTACCCTCCAGATCTGCTTCTCTTTCACAAGTAGTTTAACAGATGCCAAAAATTAAAAAAAAAAAATTAAAAAGAAAATAAAGATTAAGAATCAAAGTAATGCAGACAATCAAAGCTGTTAAAAGACAAGGTTGGGCAATTGCTGAACAAGTGATCCAGAATTTGTTGCTCACCATCTCCATCTGCTGAAAGTTTCTCTCTGTACCAGCAGAAACAGATCAAGTCTTGTAGGTACCACTGCTCCTGGACTGAGAAAACAGCTTAAAAAATATCAGTAGCTTCAAAGTAGTTTCAAAAAGTGCATTAGACTGTTGGTTCTGGTGAGTAAGGGTCTGGTTCCTCTTGCCAGCTCTGCTAGTCCCTTACTCTGCCACAGGCAAAGACAATACCTTCTAAAACTGCAGAGTTGGGAATTGCTGGAACTTAACTCTCAATATCCAAACTCATCTGATTTTCAACAAGATTTGGGTCTTTGAAAATGAAGCTAAAGCTTTATGGCGGAAAATTTGCTAGGATTCATATGTTGAATAAAAACCACAATGCATGCAAAGATCAACATCTACACATACACAAACCCCCTTCTGTGCATGTACTTCCAGAACCATTACCTGAACCACACAAGAACTGACCAGCATGGAAAGGAGCAGGAACAGTGGGACCAACTTTGTGTATTCCAAATTGAGAAAGTGATCAAAATAATGCAGAATAATTTAAAGGGGTGAACATCAGCTAAGAAGTGATGAACAGAGAATATGTGTTTGCTACCAGCTTACTTCTGCAAAGACACAGAGCATCCTTCTCCACCCCTGTTGAACAAGATCAGCCATGCACAGGGAGGAGGAGCTGGGAAAGATGCTCTGCCTGGTGTGTTTGTTCCTTTTTCCACTCCCAAGACATAGAATTGAAATGCACGTTTCAGTAACTTAGCTGAAAACAGCACATTCTGCAATTTCCACTGAGCAGGTCCCCAACACAAAACTGCTGTTCCACAACCAAATGTCAGCAGAACAGCTGAGCCACACACAGGCCTGGGAGGGAAAGGGAGAGCTCAGGAGCCTGGAAGGAAAAGGGAAATCTCAGTGCTGACCAAGGCAAATAACAAAAAACCCTTCTGTCTGGCTGCTTGATAACATATGGTACATGGTTTGAGCTTCCTTATGAATCCCTGTCAACTACCAAGCAGAACTGGAATATTACACCAGATAATGTCCCAGTCCCAATCTTTTTCAGGACTGGTACTCCATTTTGCTCCCACTTTAGGTGGAAATGAAACCTACAGCCCAATTTCCTCAATATGTAACGATAGGTTTCTAATAACTCTGTGTCACCTTGGAAAATTAAAATAGTACCTCTTGTTCTGATTGTATATGAAAGTACAGCTAAAACAAATTTCATGGCACTGATTAAGTGTCGTGTTCACTAAACTTTCCAATCCCATTATGGATTTTTCTATACTGGTGTTTGCAGAGGCTGCACGGTGAGTAAGAAAAATCAGATTTCAGGTGCTCACAAGCATGACAAATAGGCACTGAAGTGGCCTTGAGCACTGTGATGTAGTAACAGAGAGGAAATTGAAGCATTCGATATTCTGAGGTGCCTGAGCCCTCTACAGTTGGCTCTTGGATAGTTGTTCGTAATCTAGCAAAAAGAAGTCATCCGGTTTTGTGAGGGCTTGTTGTTTGTTTTGCTTTGACACCAACAAAATTAATAATTTTAATGCAGGCAGCATAATATGAGTAACAATTATACACACACTAACTTGCCGCTCTTACTTTAGGTGCTCATTTCTAAATGAAATCAATGCAAGATTTAATAAGTCCTTCATACAGTAACAAATCTCCAGTTCCAGGAGGCTACTGTACATTTCTGTGTTAATTAGGAGCTTTGTGGAATTTAATTCAAGGCTGCTGACAGAAAGGCTTGTGATGAGGAGTATTTTAAACCCATGACTGACAGTAACAGCAGTGCCGCAGTCTATTACCTTAGTTGGACTATGTGTTCTGCCCATCTTACCTCACCATTTCATTAAATAACTTGATGTTTAATAGCTCATTGAAAAAAATATATTTCTTTATGTTAGTCTTTGTATCATTCTGCATATTATAATTGGATGTATAATTAAAATGCAGAAATTGAATTATATGCTTTTATTTTGGGGCCTGTTTTTATCTGGCAAGTAAAACTGTGGAAAGAGATGAATTCATAGTTGAACAGATGATCTGAAAAGATTTATGTATTATATAATTCATTTATATAATTCATTTCAGTGAATAAAGACAATATCAGCAGGTATCTGATAATTAGGTGTCATTAGTACACACATAAAGATAAATTTTAATCTGTTATACTGCACTGAAGTTATCAAGGTTTAATATTTTTAAAGTAAGAGCTTCACTGTTTTAGATTTTCATATATATGGAGGTGCTGCAATTCTGAAATAAATTTTGGTATTAAAAAAATCACAAAATAATAGAATTGTGATATTTCTTCTTTAAATTATCAGGCACAGCAATTGCAAGTCCCAGCAAAAATTTCTGATTTGTTAACACAAACCTCCCTGACCTTCCAACAAAAATAATTCTATATCTTCAAATAAAATTAACTCAGATTAGCTTATAGGTTTAACCAAACATGTAGAACACAGACCAGAGCAACAAATTGACTATTACTCAGTAATATGCACAGGTGTGACCCTGCAAAGGTCAACAGCCAGGCACTGTGTTCAAGTATGGAAAGATAAAAATAGCCTGTGCAAGTGTAGTTTATATAAATTGGTGATGTACAGCAGCCTTTGAAGGCAAGTAAGAGTGAAGAAATGTATTTAATTACCTAAAACTTACTTGACCTGTACAGGAGAAAAATATGAAATATGAACTATCCAGCAGCTTTATGAAAGAAATGAAGTGGTACTTTATAAGACTATTAGAATTTATATTGATTTTGTGAATAATTGTGTCCTTGATTATTTTATCTCTCTTTCCACACATTCATCCATCCCCTGCAAATGAAATTTAATTATTGTTTAGACACAATCTGAGCACATCCTCAAGCAAAATAGTACAACCAGCAATGGCACAACAATTTGACAGCTCCCTGCAGCAGTAAACAGAATCCATCCAAAATTGGATTGTGTCCCAGTGTGCTGCAAAACCACACTTTGCTGCCTCTCCTTGTGTTATCAGACAAAGCCAAGTCAGCCAAAGGATGAAATGAGGTAGCTGTTGGTGGCATTCCTGTTTGTCCCTCAAAGCCAGCTCTCGCATACTTACAGGGCCTCAGGACCAAGCCTGATTCCCTGCTGGTGGCCCTCTCCTTCAGGAGCCCAGAGGGAGGAGAGGATGATGTGCCTCCTCACCGAGGAAGAACTGAACTAACTGCCAGAAGGGAAGCAGCGTGTGGAGGACCCCTGGCTTGGCAGCAACCAGGACACCCCAATGTCACAGGGCTCGTGCAACGCGGGTCACAGCACCGAGCTGACGTTTCAGACTGGCTGAGGACTCAGGCCGGTACCACAGCACCGGTTGTGCCAAGATCTGTCCAAAGTGAGAAAACCCACTTAATTTTGAGATACTCTTCATGCCTCCTTTCAGAGAAAGAAGAGTTCTTTCAAACCCTGTGCCCAGCCATGACATTTCTGTAAAGGTTGCAGGAGTGCAAACAAGAGATGGACTCAGCAGCTGCCTGTCATGTATGCCAGTTCTGGATGCCAGCATAGAAGACTGATTTAAAATCGCATGATGTGGTACATTTAAAATGTACATCAAAAATCTGAATTTATACAGGCTGGATTCATCCCTAATTTTATAAGTACATCTTGTCACATTTTCCAGGCAGCTTAACCTTTTGAAACTACTACCTATTAGTGGGCCAAAACCATCTTTTAGGTTTAGAAGGAGTTTAAATTCAAAATATACTTGGCACTTCTGTTTCAAGTAAAGATTAAAAGCTGGTAAAAAAGAGTCTCACACTGAGCTAAAGCAACCCCAGAATGGTGTTATAAATATGCAGAGGCTACAGGGAATAAAAACAAAAAAAAGGCCTTTCTTTCAGCAAAGAAAACTGATTCCTTCTCAGGATCAAATGTCATCCAAGAGAAAATGGTGAAAACTATAAAAAATTACATAGAATGAGAGTCTGCAGAAAAATATAGAAATATTCTTCAGTAATATGTAAGAGAACAAGGAAATAAACATCAGTTTATAGTTCTAGATTGAGACACCCAAGTTAATCTCTGAATACTCACCAAGATGACCATACCCATGGTCTGAGTAAAGATATTGAACTGCAGTGAGACTGAGGAATGGATATTACTGAGCCCAAAGGGAAAGTAAAGCTTGATGTTCTCAATTTGAATATGTCCAAAAGTCATCATTAATAAAGTCTGATAGCATGATTTCTCTAACAAACCTAATTCAGGCTTGAAAAGAGAAAATATACTGTGAATGTTTTAAAAGGTTGAACGGAGTCACTTGGGAGCTAGAAATTCACAAGTATGACCTCAGTAGTTTGTGAGCCTTTAGAACACACTTTGAAAGGTTTGATATAATGCAGATATAATGCGGATAAATGGAGATTAAAAGGATGGTCCTGTACAATGGCCAGAAGAACTTTTACTTGTACATTTTCTCAAGAGAGGAAATACAAAGGGGGGAAAAAAAAAAGAAGAAAAAAGAAAATCAGAGCAGGACTCTACCCATATTTGTAGGGAAATGAGCATATGCAAGTGGTGGAAGCTGGAGCCCTGGTGTTTTCTGCAATATTCCATGTGCAGCTGTGAATGCTTGCACTAATGCCAGTTAATCTGCAGATCTATGGACTGAGGGAAGGCAGTGCTGGCCACAGCACCGGAGTCATCTACTACTCTTCGAGCACTGAAACCGAATCCTTCACATCCTCCTGGGCTCCACCAGAAGGGAGCAGATGGAGCCTCGCTAAGCTGCTCATTCAAACACAAATGCATAATAAAGCAGTAAACATTAGGGTTTGACACCATACCAAAGCAGAGGAACAGCAATAGTTTTATTAAAAGTGCTTCTCATTTAAACCTTTCTCTGATGCTTGCAGTAGAGACAGAGTTCATGGCTTATATAGGACTAGCAGCATACAATTAAATCTGAGTAAACCTGGTTTATATTAAAAAACAGTTAAAACTAAATAAAAGACACTTTACAACGGCACAGTCCGACTCTGTTTTTTTGTGATGCACCAATTTCAAGAAGCTCTGCAATTTGTTGTTTGCATCCTTGCAATTAAGGTTCATCCCTAAGATTCTGCACTAAGAGGATGTCTTTCAGCTTGCTTTTGGTTTGGTTTTTTTTGAAATGTCTGACAATTTTCTCTTTTATTCCTACCCCAGATGAAATATGGATTTTTTTCTCTTTCCAGCAGTCAAAGCTTTAGAGAACAAATAAAATGAGGATGAAAAGTTCTTCTTGCTCAGCTTTTAAATTTAAAGGTTTTTTCTACTTTCATTTTCTTTCTTTCTTTTTAATTCACTGAAATCTTAGGGTCAGTAGTAAATGTGCCATTCAAGTATCTCTTTTTCCTGAAACCATGGCACAAACCATCCATCCCTTTGGGATAAACAAGCTGAAAAAAGACTTTCTTTTGTTCTCTTTCCCATGACTGAAGTGAAATTGCTTGCACCACTGGATTATAGCTTCGTTTTAAAACAGTTCTCTTAATAAACGCAAAGTGGGATTCAGACTACACAGAAAGATAGGACAGAAAAGGATAAGGGATCCACAAGAAGAATAAATCTCAAAAGAGTTTTCTCCTACTTTGTGGATATCTTATTCTAATTCTGACATCCTGCCCCCTCACAGAGCAATTCTGACTGCAAACCTTTCCAAACCATCCTTTTTGAGTTGAGGAACATTTTCACACCTTTTTGTGATCTGATGCATTCCAGCCACTCACATGTGACCTTACTGTTTTGTCAGGATGCATTCCTGTCTCACTTTATTAAATACCTTGAGGATAATATTTGTTGCAATACAGATAGGCAAAGAAGAAAATGTGAAACAAAGTCTTGATTCTGAATTCCCTGACCAACCCTTTCATTCAAACAGAAATAAAGAGTACGGAATAAATCCAAGGAGGAGAGAGAGAACACAGTTTTCTGTGCTTATTCAAAGGATAATGATGTCCTAGGGGAGATAATAAAAGAAAATGAAATTGTATAAAGGACACCTCCAGTACATCTAGTAGACCTTATAGGAAAACACAACAAAATCAATAATGAAAAACTATTTGTGAGGTTGCTGAATAAAGCAAGCTAGGAACAAGACCTTTGAAATGCATATGTTGTAAACTGAGTTCTAATACTTCAAAATAATTATTCACAATCCAGGTTGAGATTCAATAAGGATATTTACCCTGTGCCTACCTCTTCCTTTGTGCAACCTGACTTCCTATAAATGATCAGGGAAAGAGAAAGATGGCAAAGCTCTTCAATGTCGTGCACACCATGTACTGTTCTGCTCAAAACAATGCCTGCATTTGCCCAAAAGCTGTGTGAGTGTTTAAAGATCATCCATGTGCTGTTTTGTTCTGAATGGATAGTTACTCCTGTTAAACCTTGTTGATTTTTATGTAAGAGGAACAGCAAAATGAAAGTGCAGAATACCAAAGTCTCATGTTGCACTGTTTCACAAATATACTGGCTACACAAAGTCCAGCAGCATCCCAAAATCAACCTTTTGTAGGTATAACAGTGTATTTTATATATCCTACTCATTAAAAAGAGATAATCAGATTTTCATCTGATTATAACAATTATCTCTTTGTGCTGAAACTAAGCACAATGAAAAGAGTCTAAATGGATTTTGGAAAGAGTGGGATGAAGTCACTGAGTGAACTAGAGTAATGCTTGACAGAATGGCGGAAGGAATCTACAAGTTTGCTATAAAATATATGTATTAAAAAGAAAAGGAACCAACAAACCAACCAAAATGCACACATACTTCTAGCCCAATACTTCAGCACATAAAACAACTTATATTCATTAATGATGAGAGTACACCCCACTCAGTTTTAAGTTCCTAAATACTTATGCAGTGCTTTGAACTCTGAAAGTCTTTTAATTGAAAGAGACTGGCACAGTTCAGCAGTACTTGAATGTTTTCAGATAATCCAAAATTCATCTGAAAGTTCAAAGAGATTCATGTATAAAGTATTGGCATTTCAAGTGACCAACTCTTAACCTGTCAAATGATATATCTTAAAAACTGCAGCAAAAATCTCTTTTTAGAATACTTTGGTCTGGTCATGCATTGCAGTTTATCAATAGCAGTAAAGCTTGGCAATCACAGAGGCTGTGGTTGAAGTTCATGTCAATATAGCACAAGGTCCAGGAAAGACTTCCTGTCTCACTAAAAGCTTTTCTAAAGATTTAACTAGAAAAATGCTAAGGCTATTGTAAGATTTCTCTGCACTGCACCCACATTCACCCTGCAAGAGCTTCCCGTGCATTATCAGAGATATTAAACAAAAATGTAAGTAATGAATATAAAACAAAAAGTCCTTTTGTAATAGTACAATATGCACAGCATTTACATTTCAGGAACTGCTGAATGATAACAAACATAACTCTGAAATTATTTACTGCAAAATTTAGGCCACTAAAATAACTTTAAATATGCAATTCTCAAGTACAGGAAAAGTTCAAGGAGAAAAATCCTTGGTTCTTATTCTTGCATCATATATTCTTATAAATTAAAAATTAGCTGTATCCAAGTCTTAGAACATTTAATAATTACATTTCCATCTTCTATTTTTCCCTTGAGATGTGCTTCATTACACAGGTGCAAAACTGAGTAGGGATGCTCTGACTGACCTCTCTGTTCTCTTAAAAGTCCAAGATGAATTCCCACTTACTATAAATGATCAAAGTTTTATGGACTAATGACAGTTTAAAATACTTTTTCCCCCACTTTTACTGCAGTCCTGTCATTAAGACTAACAATCTAAAGTAGCTAAGAGAATGAGTAAGCAAGATGATTTACACAGATGATAGTGCAATAGTAAGAAGTGGGGAAAGATCCTTTCAGATTTTTTGTAGCTGAAGCATTAAAAAGATTTACAGCAAGGTCTTTAAGTGAAAAGAGAGCATTGCCAAAGAGGTCTGGCAAGCCCTTCTATCAATAAAATACTTTGCCCCATAAATTTAACCAAACTCTCAGCTTAAAACCTGATTAGCACTATAAGGAGCTTGCCTTGTTACCAGAGGAGCCCACCAGCCCAGTATCCAAAGGATCTGATAAAAATCAGACAAGATACCAACACTTTACAAAATTTTCACCACCATGGCATCTGTCATACTTTTTATTTTTCCATAATGCCACATACAGAAGCTGAGGAAATATTTAGCATGAGAAAGCACAGGCTCTAATACAGAACAACTTCATGCTGAAATTATTTAGGGCTGGGCACAGCGGTAAAACCTTGTATGTTTCTGTACCTGGCTGATCTGTACCTTTACAGCAAGACTTACAAAAACCATGCAATGGGGTTTAACTCCTTTCAGAATGCTTTTCAGTAAGAGGTCAATTTAGAACAAGCTTGTATCTTTTTCATAATCCAACTCCTGCTATTTTTGTCCATCAAGAAATAGCCTCAATCAGACCTAAGTTCAGGTGCAGGGCAGGTTCAGATCAAGGCTTAATTTTATGACTGTACCAGTACATGCATTTGACATTTGAAAGCAGCAGTATTTGATACAGTTCACAACAAAATTTTAATACAAAATCACAGAAAGAAAACAGGAGGTTTGCTGTTGCTCAGTATAAGAGAACATTATTTTTGTGGTGCTAAAAATGGGCTGAAGGTTGTAAGCCATGAGAGTTTTGACAGTCCTTGCTTCCAGATCAGCTGTTCATGACATTTCCATCAACTATCAACTTGGATTGCAGCCCATGCAGATCTAGAAAACAGGTGTCATACAGTTTTGGACTTCACCCAAAAAGAGTAGGGAAGATACTCATATGTCCTCACCCTCACCCTGAAAGTCTGAATAAAGTGATAAACTTTATATACGGAACTCCAACTGTCAGATTCTAGCAGGAAGAGAAGCAAGGGGACAAAGGGCTGCACAATTAAAAGGGTTTGTTGGTTGCTTGGTCTTTTTAAGCCACAGCAGTGAAGGCATCTCTGCTGTCTGAGGGCAGCAGGTTGTCCCCATTCAGACATCTCTGAGCCAAAGTCTTTAACCTCCAAACAGATACAAAAAAAATACATAGAAATCCACTGGGATGGAAGCCAGTTTTGCCTACTAACCAGTCCACACATCCTGTGCAATTCTACTCTGAAACTGAATCAGGACACAGCCTTGGATAACTGGTCCATCATACTAGTGCTGAGTTTCTATGGAAAACTTTGATAAGCAACTGGATATCATTCAGGCATTGTTTTGCTCCTTTAGCTAAACAAGGGTGGAAGAGAAAGCCACCAAAAAGGGAGGAACTTTCCATAACCAACACCTTTCCCAGATCACTGGTGTGATTTGACAGTCTACAGGCAGGCAGAAGTGTCAGGAATTTAAACAATTCTGGTTACACAACTGTTGCAAGCCTTGTTGGCAGCGTTTACAAACACAGAAAGGCAGATCCCATTCCTCTTTCTGCTCAGCCTTTTCTCAACCAAACTTTGAGCACTTGCAGGTCCAGTTTCCAATTCTCTAACTTTCATCCAAATTTCAGACTACATACTGGACTCTATCAACACCCAGTAATAAAGTAGTGTCAAAAAATCCAGGTAATGGCATGGTAAAATATCACCAAAAAAATTAATAGGGAGCCAACATACATCAGAGGAAAGTCAGCCTACAAGTCTTATTTCTAATCTTTTATCTGCATCAAAGAATTTACTCCTCTATCCAACCACAGATATCTACTGCAATCTAAGATACAGTTAGTGTTTCTAATAGTATTCTGATTGAGATAAGGAAAAAAACACTGAAGGTTACTCGTGAAAGTGCTTGCCAGTGTTCCTCGGTCAGAATTATAAGTTTTAGCAAATAAATTCACTATTTCAAATTATAGGAGAACCTGTGCCAGCATTGCATGCATTAATTCAAAAACAGACATTCACATGTGCATAGGAAGCTCTAAAAATGGATATATCCTAAACAAGAAACAGCACAGAATGTGACCTCCATGACAACAAACATTGAACTGAACACAGAGATTTTTAAGCTGTTTTAGGAAAACGTTTGTTTCACGCTCACAACATTTGGAGAGGGATTCCTTTTCTGCAAATGCAACTACATCAGCTCTCCAATGGCAGATGGCAGAAACAATCATAAACAGAACAATTTTACTTTCTGGTCAACATCCAGTTGTCAGGATTTTTATATAGGTTCCTTCTTCATTGGAATGAAGGAAGAGCTGCATCTATTTCTTCATTCACATACAAAATATTTAGGAAAAATTAGCAGGAAACTGTCATAGAAACACAGTATCTTCCCTCACGCTCCCTGCCTTATCATCTTGTACAGCAGCCTGAGAAACCAAAACAGGTCATGCATTGAAAAACAGTTTTCAGAACAATTCATTAAAAGCACTGAAAAGTGCTTGTTGCTTTCGTGCTCTCCCCAGATGATGTGCTGACTGCGTATCATGTATGCAAGCCCTCATTCCTTACAGACCTGGTCCTGAGAGGGAGTTAAAAGTGGGAAGACACATTACTCATCCAAGTATGAGAAGTTAAAAACGTTCAGAGGGGATTACAAATGTCATTTTTCCCACTGAATCTCTTTCACGCTAAGTCTTGTTCACTGCACGCGCTCTCACAACCACCCCCTTTGGCTGCACAATTGTAGAACCATCTCAATCTCAAGTATCTTCCTTGAGGGAAATGCAGAACATTTCTTTTGTTTTCAGTGCGTTGAGAAAGACATGAAACTTATTTATAAATAAATTGTTTCTTCTCTCCCATGTTTTTACTCTTGTGTGAAATAAAACTTTTACATCCTCCACATATAGGAGTTGTGTAGAATTGTGATTTATAGCACTTGTTTCACCTACATTCATTGCATTTTTTTTTTTACTCAAAACAATTTTTGGTTTTGCTCAACTTTATATTTCATTTACTGGGTTCTATCCTGCAGTGTATGAATATAAAGAAGTTATGGAATTCTGTGACACTATTTGTTGCAGTCCTGTTGTCAGTAGATGGCAGCATGTGGCTGCTTAGCGCAGACTGACAAAATTCTTACAGGAGAAACAAGCTTCCAGACAGAAACAGCTGGGTCTTTGTAAACCTCTATCCCTACATATCTTTCCCAGCAAAATACTGCTGTCATGTCTCTTACAAAGTCCTTCAGGGCCTGAGTCAAACTGTGAAGCTTTGCTTGATTCTTGGTTTGATGTTTGGTTGAGAATTTTTTTTCCCAAATAAAAGTGTGACAGAAATGAAAAGATTTCTGTAAAGCAGAGATAATCTGGTTGAAGTCTCTTGGTACAGATACTCAGAAAGGTTTGTAAATTTGGAATTCCAGCCCTGTATCTGAAGTTCAAGACATCAGTTCTAGCAGCAAAACCAATTCTTGTACCCCTGCCTCTTCAGTTCTTAACTACACAGTTAGTAGATGCTATCAAACAATACACACTCATATATAATCATTTCTGTTTCCTACTGGTATAAAAGGATGCAGCAGTGTATCCAGGAGCATACACCTAACAAAATTTAAAATATTGAATTCCAAAATTTCACTCCTCTCTCGACTGGTTTTCATATCATAATTTAAATGGAAACAAATCCCAAGTTAGTACCATGTACATATTTCATACATTCTAAATTCCTAATTCTTTACATTCCCAAAACCAAAATGAGTTTGAGAAAATATACACAGCTATTTGCACTTGGAATCTACAGTTTGCTTCTCTGAGTAAGTATTAAATACTGTGGGCAACATAAAAAAAGGGCGTTTCTGTATGCAATGTTGATTCCAACTTATGTGATGTGGTTCTTTCAGGTTAGGAAGTTTAGGGTGTATTTGTAACAGAGTTTGCACAGTGGATAGAAACCTCCTCTCTCCTACCTGGATATACCCCTTTCACTTTCTGCCAATATGGAAGTTAAACAGTGTATTTTTCTGAGAATTTTATGAAAGTGCTAAGAATCCACAAACAGCTCATGCATCCCCTGTGTTGTGTTGGTTCTACAGCCAGAATTACTTGGTCATTTCAAAATAAATGCTAAAGAAACAAGAATCTATTTTATGTTGCTGGTGTGTTTTTGTTACCTGACATGATTTCATTAGCCTTATTCTGTCCCTCAGAAGCAGCTAAAATTCCACTTTTTCCTCATTGCAAGTAGGAGCTGCTTCAGCACTGTGGGGAAAGAAAACCCTTTTGTCAAACAACATAGTGCTTTTAAATTACAACAAAACACACAATTGATCTTAATAAAACAAGGCCTCAGAAGGGTCCTCCAACACGTGAGAGCTCATAGATATTTTTAAAGCAGCAAGTCCATTTGTTTTGGGCCTGTGAGGGTCGGGGACGTGTCTCCCACGCCAGAGGCAGGATGGCTGGAGCGCATAGCACTGATGGCAGCACTGCCATTGTGAATCCTGGGCTCCTGGGGGGCTCATGTGCTTGAGCCACAGGCTCCTTCATGCCTCTGAGCTCTGGGCACCCAGGTCAGGGCCTCTGCCCACCCAGTCCTGCTGCCTCAGGACTCTCAGGGTCTGTCAGGAGGAGCATGTGCTCCCCCAAGGTTCCCCAGCATCTCCTCAGATTATTTAATCTCCAAAAGTCCATCTGTCAAGGAACAGAAGTTGAAACCAGCTGCTCATCCATGGAGAGCATCACTAGGCAATAATTGCCACAGACAATCTCAAAAAGTCCAAATTTCAATATGCCTTTGAAATTCGGTGTGCTTTGAGTTGCAACAGATGAACTACAAAGAAGGCTGCAAAAATCCTTTGTACCGCTAAGCAGTATTAATGGAGTAAAATGATGATGGGATTTAAAGATCCCAACATAATGACAATTAAAATGGCATCAATTATAGTGAAGAATGGCAGCAAAAGGTCTGCATCAACCTAATACTGTCAGTACAGGGAAACACAGGATATTTTCCACTTCTCCAGGTTCTAATGCTGCCACAATATATCCTACTTGCAATTATTGCTTTGCAGTTTCTGAGTACACCTCATAATGCAACATGGCAACTGACAACACAATTCTTTATGTCTTTGATAAATATTCTTCTCATCCTTTGATTTCTTTTTTATGACCTCTTTTTCCTTATTATCTTACTATTAATTTCTATTTTCTCCCAGACTTCCCTCTCCAAGTGTTTCTCCTGTATTTCTTCAGATCTTAATAAATTTGATGTATAGTAACACTGGGGTGAGGGAAGGATTTTCTCTGAAGCAGCATTTAATAAAGATAAGGTTAAAAGAGGGGCAACAGGATCTAATGTCATTATATATTTAAATAGTGCTAATAGTACATGGGCAGGCATGCCAGAATTCACCAGCTGTCCCTAAAGGTACAAGCCAGCTTTCTGCCTCCTCACATTATAGCCCAGTTTAACCTCTGCTGGATCATATCTCAGCACAAATAGATTGTAAAACCTCCTTCCCTACAACCAGTCTAAATTATCTGCCTTCAGAAATGTTCAGGCTTTACGTAGAGTTAGAAATTCAAAGATTACACTCAAAGTTACAGAAAATTAATGCAGCAGAAGTTTAATAGTAGAGTTAAAGCCGAGTGGATGAAGTAGCATAACAGAAGATAGATAGATGGATATCTATATGGATATGGATATAGATATCTATATGTACATGGAAGATAGACCTGTATATTTTTATATATAATCTAAATATTATAGATATTTATATAGATATATATATACACATATATCTATATAATAAAACTGATACACAAATAATGTTTTCTGCATGGACAAACTATGATGCCATCAAAATAAGCAGAATTTGGCATAAATTTGAATGGGAATTCATACATGGGAAATAGTTCTGGACTATTCATAGAAATATGCAAGAAATTAAGGCACAGTTTAGCAGAGGCAATAAGATAATTATGCTGTGTCCAGCTCAAAGAACAGCCATTGAGTTGCAGGTAATGATATCTGATCTAGAGAGTTTCAAATGTTTAGGTCAATTGGCACCTAAATGCAGCTAGAAAACAACAGATCAAAATTTATGAGGAGTCACATTCTCACTCTCTGACCTTACTATTAAGAAGCAAATATAGGACCTCCAAATGAGAAAGAGAATTAATTTCTAGTGAATAGGAAGAATATATTTAATTTTGGAATGTTCATATGCGTGTGCAACTTCTAGCATTTGCAATCAGCCTTTTCAGGCTACAACATGCAATACTTCTCTTGATTGAGTCTGTGTCTGGAAAGGATTTAGTCTTGTCTTGGATAACCTCCTGGGACAAAATGCCCCCTGGCAGCCTGCTGTGCCAGTATCTCCAAGTTTTCCTTCAGACCTTCAGCAAAAGCAGTTTGGTATCATAAAAAAAATTTCTCTTAAATTCTAGCCAGACAAGCTGTTATTTAGTTAGGGCTTTCTCCACCGAAGAGAAATTATGTGACTGCTCACTTATAAGCATCCTTTAGCTCCAGAACCCTTATAATTTGTTTAGGTTAGTAACATATATCATGTGTCACACCTTCAGCGAGCTTCCAGAGCTGTGCCAGATGCCATCAGGGGAAGATTTTGGTAATGAAGTACCTTCAGTTCAGCAATCCAGCCAGACTCAGTAGTGAGTGCTGTCCTGGTGAAATCTCTGTTACAGATGCAGAAACCTCAGTCAAGATTTAACTTTGGAAAATTGTTGGAAATTTGGTTTGTGTGGCAGTGCAGGAGGTGGAAACGCACTTTACACTTCATACATTATATAGCATTATCACAGCTAGAAGGTTGGAGCTGCTCCACATCAAGAACAAAATACTTCATTCTTCTGCTTAAGCCTTCATAATTTCACTGTTATATAAAATGTCTCAGTTTTCACTCAGTCTTTCATAGTGTATTTTCTGACACTGCCTGCTTTAGGCAGCCCTTGTCCTTATGGAAGTTCCTGTACCTACAAAACTATTTCATTTAACTGTTTATAAAACAACTTCTCAATTCTGACACTGACAGAGAATTTTCAAGTACAGCACCTGTCCCTCCTGTACTTTCCCTGCATTCACCAAAGCTTTGGAAATGAACCCACATCTCAAAAATCAGGCCTGGATTACAAAGAGGTAGAGCAGCTGCAGAAACCAGCAGTTTTCAGCAACCATGCACTGAGCTTCAAAAGCACAAAGGTCTGAAGATTATTTTTAATAACCTGGCCTGATCTTGAAGGAGAAGTAGGAATTAAAAAGGAGAAAAAAAGATGAGGCATGAGATAATCAGCTTAGATAAACCAAAGGCATGATTTGATGCAATTTGCTGTGCAGTCAAATTGTTGGGTAAATTACACTCACACTCTGGGTCACTTTAGGCAACTTCTAACAGGCACAAAGAGATTTGGGAAGCAGGGAACACACCACGTGCAAACCAGTTCATCATTGTCCAATACACAAAAATGATTGCTAGGAATAATGAGCTACCAATCCAATCCTTGAGAAGTTCACTGCTCCAAAAGTGACTCCAGATGACTGCTCCAAACAACACTTGCCAGCCAGGAAGATCATGAGAGGAGGCTTTTCTCTGTTTGTCCTTAGGACGGGTTGAACCTCGGTGCTACAGAGCTGCCATCTTAGCTCTCGTTTTCTTCTTGGAATTGTGTATTTTTCCATGTTCTCTTTTCCTTTTGAATCCTTGAGCTGCCAATCCTTGAGCTCCCTTCTCACCAACCTTATCTCTGCAGTTTCACCTTGTTTCTTTGCACAGCTCTATTCTGTGCAGGCTTTTCCAGCTCTTGTCATCAGGTCAGCGGGTTTCTCAGAAGTCTGAGCTGGGGCTGCACAAACATTGCTGGATCTTGGATCACAGACAGCTGAACCGCTGGGAGGAGGGTTACAGGGACAACAGGTTATTCTGGCATACTATTGGCATTCTCTTACAAAGAGCCATCGCTTTTATTATCAGACCACATTGCTGCAAGGGAGCAGAGAGCAGCAACATGCTCTTAATAAAATAAAAGAACCTCTTTGCATCTCATTCAACTCTGACACAGCAGTGAGAGCAGCAGAGGATTCACACAAAAGCAGACAGAAGTACATAACAGACCTCTTAATTTGCACTAAGAAGTTAAGCAACAATAAGCCTACTTAGGCCTGCAGGTGGCTCAGTGCCTATAATGCTTGGCTTGGGTTTTAATGCAGAAATATCAAAAGCTGTTAGTGGCAACACTGAATGACCTCCTACCTACAGTCAGTGATTTGCTTTTAATACTGAGCACTATCTACAGAGTGACTGATCATGTTTTGAGTCTCATTGGGCAGTCACAAATGGAAGGGAAGAGGCACTAGCTAACTCTCTCTGCCCTGATGAGCAAAAACAGGATAAAGCACTGCCAGTCCTCACAGGTAAGAACCTGCACACTCTGGGAATCCAGCAGTAAGAAAAGTTTGGCGTGTGCAAACAGCATAGACAGCATATGCCAGATGTGACACTGCAGGAAAAGCACAAGAAATTAGAAATCATCATGGATATAACAACCTTATGTGTGACACTCTGTCTCTCTTGTGAGATGACTTTCATATCCTACCAGGCTACCGCATCTAACTGCATGACCCCACTGCTTTGTTCAGTTGAGCAGCTAAATAAGTGTTTTCCATCTTTTCTCAGATGGGAGGCTCTTAAAATGTCACAACATTCCAATACTGTAAATGTAAGTCAACTTAGAAATAGTATGTTATCCAAGTTATTCTTCTTGACCAGTGAAAAGAAATCTGTAAACCTCTGGACAACAGGTCAGAAAAACAGCAGACATACGCCTCCTCACTATAAATATTTTTCCTCTTTTTAATGTCTCAGCACCTATCTACTCCTTACAGTAAGGATTGTCTTGCAAAACCTATTCTGTTAAGCACTTGTATCAATTGATTTTATCCTGAATATTGGTTGTCATAGAAAATTAACCATGGTAAGTGTTTCTAGGAAACTATCACAAATGCTGTCAGCTTGTGGAAATCGCAATTACTAAACAAGGATCCCTGGGAACTTCAAAGCTTTTGAACATAATTTTGAAGTAGTCTGTGTATGTCAGATTTCACCTGTCTATATCTGTGTCCACTATTGCCCTGAATGACTGGAGCACCACTACTGATGAGAAAGAGCAGACCAGAGCACACCTGTTTATACCAATGGGTTTGACTCCTACAAAGAATTTTGAAAACACTACTGAAAATTTCTACTTGCTGCACTTAAGTATTTGCAATATGGCTACAACGTGCTGTATGTGATGTGAGACTAAGGAGGGAATTACGTGATGCACAAAATCCTAATCTTTTATAGATTACTTAATTCCACAAATCTTGTTTTCCTTAATTCATTACTTTATTGACAACATAGGCTGGCTAAAAAGTTACAGTAGCACTTGCCTCCACTAATCATGAGATCAA
>WAAG01020426.1:0-30494 GCA_013390105.1 Tichodroma muraria
AACACCCTTACTACTTTTTTCTTGGGGAGTTCCTCGACATGATAGAATCTGGCGTCTTTGTGCACTTCCCTTTTGTACTCAAAAAGGAATCTGTGGTGCTGAGCTTGGGACATCCCTTTTGCTGCTGAGTAGCTTAATTGACTGTGTCTGAAACTGCCCTTTTGTTTTGAAACATGGCTGTTACATTTCTGGCAGTCATTGGGAATGTGTGTGCATTACAAATACATATACACGGTTCTTTGTTCTCTACCTTTTATGTGTTCAGCAGTCTGTAATTGACTATTGAAAGGGAAGGGTTTCTTGGGGAGTTGTTTTTGTTGGGTTTATTTGTTGGTTCATGTGCATAGCTAGTGCTTGGAAAATAGTTCTTACTAAAGAAAATAATTAGGTGGAAGAGATTTCCTGAGACTGATAAGGTAATTTCCTAACTTCCTTATTGAAGCAGGACTACAGCCAGTCCAGGATCATTACTTGCTTGCTGAATCCTTGAACATCTTCATAGGCAGAGAGTCTGCTACCTGTGTTCAGTCTGTAGTTGCTCCTCTGTTCAAAGATGAATTTTATCCTAGTATCTAATCTTTGCACCTGAAGCAACTATTTCTGGCTGCTACTTTTTAATGCTTTTGTCACATTCCCACAGGGCTGGACATTTTGTAGCTGTTGTTCACATATCCATGCTATTGTATGTCCTCTTAGTCTCCACCAATCTAAAGAAGTCCAACTCCCAAACCTGTTCTCATAAATTATTTGCCTTGGGTTGTTTGTTGTGGTGGCTGTTTTGGTGGGCCCCCTCTGTTTTCTCTACATCCCCCTTGAACTGAACATGGATGATAGCAGTCATCCTTACAAGTCCCAGATAATGGAGGATAAGATATTCTGCAGTGAGCTGCCTGTGCAGTATCTCAGTGTTCCCAAGGTCCCACTCAGCTGAAGCTGTGGCATTGGTTGTATCCCCTAAATTACTGTTGCCTGTGAATTTTCTGAGGGTGTTTTACGAATGCCAACATCAGTAATCTGGTTGGGGATGCATCCTTGTGGGACCTGGAATTTGCTCTTAGGGGGATTCTGCTGCTTGCTGAACACCAGGAGGCTGCTTTGTTGATTGTTTCCCTTTGAGTCTGGCAAACCAGCTGATTTTCAGCTCACTGATCAGACTGCTATGCTTTAGAGAAAATACTGGTTTGGTTTGGTTTTGAGATGCTTGAGAAATATATTATTGATAGCATTACAAAGCCATGTGGCTAGTAAGCATGAATTAAGTGTCAGCCTGGAAACCTACTGTTGCTGAATGGGAGAGTCTTCAAGATCAAAACTGCTTTGTTAAACTTCTGTGGGCAGCAAAGATCTTTACTTAATGCCTTTTTTTTTAATAAAAAAAAAATTCAATCCCCTTATCTGCTAGCTTTGGTGATGGCAACACCTATAACTTGATTTTTAACTTGACCGTATTTTTAAACTCTAATCATGTTAAGACAGAATGTGCTGTGAACTGCTTCTGGTGCAATTCTCTCTAAAGTCACTTTGTTCCTAGAAGTGAACTAAATAAAGCACTTTTTAATGTATACCTATTTGTATTGTATAGCATTTGGCCATGTTGTCTGAACATGCTGGACCTGGAATCTTAACTTGAGCTTCAGACACTAATTGAGCAATTGTTGTACTTGCAGAATGCCTGGGGATCTTCTTGTTACCAGATATTTTGAAGCTTTTAACTGAAAAAGATGAATAATTTATTTTAAGGAATCAAGGGAGATATGCTTTCCCATACCCCTCCTTATGTTAATATTGCAGAGTTGTTTGCAAAATGTTTGTAACCTTGATTTGATTTGATTTACAGCTTTGATGCCTATTTCTTAACTCCCTGTCTTATGCAGAAAGAGGAAAAAAAAGTTATGTATGCAACATGTTGTTTTTGCCATGACTGTAGAAAACTTTTTTACTTCAAAATTAGGAATTATGTGTGCAAATAATTAATAATTTAACTTTCAAAATGAGTATCAGTATATCACCTTATTTTAATTTTGAGTGCTATGACTTACAAAATATTGAAAACGTCATTAAAGCACTGTGGTTTGTGTGTGTCTGTGGATTTGATGGAGAAATTCCAGCAGGAGTGTGAGACCATACCTTAACATTCACTTAGAAGTTCTGAGTGATTAGGAATAGATACAGACCCCTATGTAAAAGAAGGTAATTGAATATTCTGGGTTTCTGTGACATTTGTGTGTTTGGTATTTTGTGTTGATGGGGAAGGGGAATGGAATGGGAGGCTTAGAGCAATGAAGTTAAAAAAGGAAACTAGCAAGGTGGAATACTGAGCCTATATTAAACTGCAAAATGAAGATAACTGTTCAATTCTGTAACATGTTTCAATGATCTGCTAAGTACTTACTAAAAGCAAACGAGAAGGAGTAATCTGACTGTCAAACTCTTATCCTAGGTTCGTCAGCTCTAATCCAAGTTCCGATGAAGTATCGAGTGCTCAGACGAGGTAGCTGTATATTAATGATGCCTTTTTCAGATGCAGCTTTGAAATCAGTGGTTTTATTTCAATGGTGACTAAAGCAGGCATTTCGATTATGGTCTGAAAGAAGCAATGCAAGCTGCCAGACTTGAACTATTGCTTTTCTTTTGTACACTGGTTAATTTATGTAAAAAAAGATCTTAGAAGAATATGAAGTTACAAGTCTTTTTACAGACTTGAGACATAGTTTCTGTCTTCATGATTATCTGACAATATCGTAGTGAATCTAGCTAGTATTTTTTTAGTTGGTGAAGTTTTCAATAAAAAAATTTGCAGCATGCTCAGTGTGCAATGAATGTATGACAAACCAAAAGCATATAAACTAAGAACAGCATGGGTTGTTTGCTATTAAGATGATACTAAGATGAGAGCATTTGATTGCATGTTAGGAAACAAGAAGAAAATGGCTGTTACCTTGACAAGACCTTTAACTTTTTTCTGCGTGCGTCTTTCCATATTAAGTCAGACAGATCACGTGCCTTTGTCATCTTGGGAATAACCAGCTCACACTGAGCTGCTGCACAGGCACACAGATGCATGCATTTAAGTGTTGATAGAAGTCTGTGTGTGGAGATGGATTGCTTGGCTCCGACTTGTTACATGTTGACTCTGTCACATGCCACTGCTGCATGTCACCTCAGAGGACAAAAATCCCCAACCAAAACAGAAAGATTTTAAGAAGACTAAACTTTTGGTGGGAATGGGCTACATTGTTGCTGTGGCAGGAGGTGTCCCACCAGTATTTTATAGCACTGTTAAATTTCAAGAGGTTTTTCATCTAAATGGTGCAACTTAGTGAAATTTTTCTTTGTATGCAGTTCTGGAGTTTGACTTGATAGCAGCACAGGCATATTTCTAGTGAAATGAATATTTAAGAATGAATATGGAAATTCCCTCTTCTCGTGAAGTTGTGGTTGGGGTTTTCTGAGCTATAACCTGACATCCTAGTGGGAAAGAATACAGTAACAGTTCAGTGCTTGTGGTATTTCTACTTGTTTTCTCTGATTTTAAGAAACTAGCAGTGTTAGTTACTCCTGTGTATTTCATTGGTCAGTTATATGTAATTAGGTAGATGAATTCTAGTTCTGCACTCTTTTTTTGCGGATTAAAAATACATATTTTAACACTTCATCACGGTCTTTTATAATGTCCAACATTTGAATACACTTAATGCCTCTTTAAGATTGTTCTGCAGGTATATTTATCTGAACTCTGCTGGTGTTCTAAGCTGAGCAGGAATGCTTTAGAAGTGTTTTAGGCAGAGCAAAAACCAGTGAGGATTAGAACTCAGTGAGGAGCAAGATAAAGCCCTGATTGAAACACTGCTTGTTCATTCTCAGGAATATACCAACTGTGTCAGTGCAGCCTTTGGGCTGCCCAGAGCTCAAAAGGTATTTGCTGTATTAGTGAAGATTGTGGTCTTTGTTAGCCTTAAGGCAGTATAATTCTTGGACTTCAGATTTCAAACAAGCAGTCCCAGAATGCTGTTAGGAGTATTAGGGTTTTAAGGGATGGAGGATGTTGGTGGCTTTTCTTTTTTTCATGAGAACTGACACAGTCTGGGATGTGCTATTAATGTGAACTTGGTATCTTTCCTCAGTAAACTGAATTGTGTCAGAAGTCTTGTTTTGCTTATTTGGTTCTTTTCTTGAAGACATTAAATCTTTGTGTACAAAATTGTTATAGGAGACAAAGTATTGTACTTTTTCTGTGGGGGACTGAGGTCTTGCCTGTTTTCCATATGCGTTTCAGAGTGCAAATGAATTTTGTCACCATTGAAGTCTCCCATTAGAAACTCCTTTAAGATCCTAGACATTATGTGTAAACTATGTAATGTGTAATGCCTCTTTATGTGTATATTTTTTACTTCAGTGAAGAGATCATTCACAGGGTACGTAACCTGTCTGAAGGATTTTATGAATGATCCCAGAAGAGAAGAACCTCTAATCGGTATGGTTTTTTGTTTTATAAATTGTATGCCTTTGAATTTGTTATTGATTGGCTTTCTTTTGAAATAAAAGGTGAGATTTTAGTTCTGTTTAATTTTCTGTAAATATATTTAATAACTTACCTGTCTCATACCATTTACATTTTAGCTTATTGCACTGGGTATTACAAAGGCCTCCTTAACTGTTAACTTGTTCCTAAAGGAGCCATCTAAGTGAAGAAGCTTTTTCCAGATCACAGAATGGTTGAGGTTGGAAGGGACCTATGCTGATCTTAACCCCTCATCAAGTCCTCAAGTGGAGGTTGTCTGGGACCATGTCTAGATGGCTTTTGAATATCTCCAAGGTGAAAAACTACGGTCCCTCTGGGAAATCTCTTCAGTGCTCAGTCACCCTCGCAGTCAGAGTGTGTTTCCTGATGTTCAGACAGTATCTCCTGCTTCAGTTGTGCCATTTCCTCCTGTCCTGGCACTGGACACCACTAAGAACAATTCCCTCTTTGCACCCTCACCTCAAGTATTTATACAAAGTGATGAGGTCCCCTCTGAGCCTTCTCTTCAGGCTGAACAGTTCCAGCTTTCTCAGCCTTTCCTCATAGGAGGGATGCTCTAGTACCATTGTCATTTTCATGGCCCTTCATATGCCCATGTCACTTGCACTGGGCAGTCCAGCAGGAATGGCCCTACTGGTGCTGAGTGGAGCCTGCTGTCAGCACTCCTCCTTGTGCAGCCCAGGATCCCATCAGCCTTTGCTGGCTCATCTTCAGCTTGGTGTGCACTAGGTCTTTCCCTGTGCTTCCTGGCTAGCCAGCCCCCAGCATGCCCTGGTGCCTGGGCTTGTTCTTCTCTGGATGCAGGACTTTGCACTTCCCTTTGTTGATCTGCCTGAGCTTCCTGTCAGCCCAGCTCCAACCATTCAGGGTGCCTCTGGATGGCAGCACAGCCCTCTGGTGTATCGGGCATCCCTCCCACTTATGTGTCATCAGCAGACTTGCTGAGGTTATGCTCTGCATCATTATCTAGATCATTAATGAAGGTTTTCAACAGGACTGGACCCCCTACTGACCCCTGGGGTGCTCTGCTACCGTCTACCCTCCAGCTGGACTTCATGCCACTGTGACTTGTCATCAGTCATGGTTCTTTGTGGCTTTCCAATTGGTGGGATATACAGATGTTTCTATTTAGTGAGGTATTTTTTATTACTTTCCTTGGCTATACTAGAAGTAGTGAGATTAATTTTAATGCTTTCTTTCTAACTGCTAGATTAGGCAACCCTTATTAGAGAAGCAAGGTCGCTTGTCAGTGGCCTTAGTGTTCTAAGTGTGTCATGGTGACCTAGAGAAATAGGTCCTCTGATGAAAACCTAAGTAGCAAATGTCCTAGTATTAGCAGAAAATTTCTCTGTTTAGTGCATTGTCTTGTAGTTACTCCACATAATAAATTGCTAGGCTTTTTAATATTAATACTTTACTATAAGCATTTGTAACAGAAAACACTTTGGTTGCAAGAACACTCTCAGCCCATTTGGTGATAGTTTATTTTCAGAGTTAAGATTTAGCAGTATGATACTACGGCAAGTCTGAGATTGACTTGAATTTCTTCATAGCAGCCTGTTTGTTTTGGGTTTGTGACTGAAGCAGTTTTGATGACACCCCAGTGGTTTTTCCTGTTGCTGAGCAGTGCACCTGCATCAAGACTGTTTTGTTACTCTGGGTCCTCGCCCCTTGAATAAGCTGGGGGTGGGCAAGAGACTGGGAAGTGGCACATCCAGGGCAGTTGACCCAAACTGGCACAAAGGATATTCTGTACCACGTAATGTTGTGCTCAGTAATCACAGTTGAGGTAAAGAAAGAAAAAAGGGGGGAAGCAGGGTTTAACTTCCAAGATGGCTGTTCAGAGAGTGTGGGTAGGTATTGGTCTTCTTGTGGAGAAGTGAGCGGTGAGTTTTTGCCTGTTGGTTGGTTTTGGTTTTTTTTTTTTACCCCTCTTTCCTTAACTTATTAAACTGTCTATGAGTCCATGAGTTTTGTTGCTTTTGTTCTTGCTGTATTCTTCCCACCCTGCTGAGGGGTGTGGATGTGAGTGAGCAAGCAGCTATGTGGTTCTTGGCTGCTGACTGGGATCAACCCATCATGAATACAGAGGACTGGAAGTTATGACGTAAGGGAACAGCTGCAGGATTTTCCTATTTGT
This sequence comes from Tichodroma muraria, assembly GCA_013390105.1. Classification (NCBI taxonomy): domain Eukaryota; kingdom Metazoa; phylum Chordata; class Aves; order Passeriformes; family Sittidae; genus Tichodroma; species Tichodroma muraria. The sequence goes on from WAAG01020426.1 coordinate 6,663, forward strand.
TTTAAACTGCTTTTAAATTTATTATGTTCAACCTTTTCAGAATAAAACTTCTCATTCTAGGTAAGAAGGCTCAGACTTGAAGATTTCTGAATACTTTTAAGGGATTGTCTCAGTAATTTCTAGGAAAAATGAAGAAAAATCCCATTTTCATTCTTGTAATTTTTAAAAGTTTATGGAATATTTTCAGGTTATGAAAGATTCAGTTTTGTGAAGTGATTAATGTCTTTCCTACATCTACTTTTACTCAGATACTGCCCAAATTATGTTTGACTAAGTATTTTAAATGCAGTTTTGAAATCTAGACATTGTAGGGCATTTCCTATTCTCATTCTGTTTCTTAGTTTCTTGAAAAACTATCCCAGACAGGAATAAGGGTACACGAAATATTTTTAGTGGGCTTGGAAATCTGCCATAGATGGTGTATTTCCTTTTAGAATAAGACACTGGAAAGGGATAAATTTAGCTGATGTGAGTAGTAGGTCCAAAGAAGTGTTGAAGTGATCCTGAAGGAGTGTCAAATTCTGAAAATGGAAAAATTTCACAGATTAGTTTTGAATTTAATGAGCATCATTGTAAAGAATACATTTGTTTCAGTGGTCTGTAGTAAAACAGATATTTGTAACTCTTGCTTTTTACAGGTTTAGAACATGTGGTTGAAATCAGATTTGAAGGAAGAAAAGAACCACGTTACGAGTGCAGGCTGTGTGGGTGTAATACAGAGGTGGCACCTATGATAGAACATCTTAGTGGATATAAACACAGAAGAGAATACATTGTGAGTAATTTTGATGAAAATTTCTTTGTGATACTCCCCTTTAATTTTTTTTCTAAGTAATTTGATCGTTTGAAGTTTAAACCCCTATACGATAAATGGCCAATACTTGTATAGTTGACTCTCCCTGGGTCAGACCAACATGAAGAACTGTGATGCTGTGGGCTATTGAGGCAGTGCAGTCCAGGGCTGCTTGTCTGTTTCAGCTCCAGAGTCTATTCCAAAGTGTTTAGATAGTTTTTGGAACCTGATCCTGAAAGCAATGTGATTCTTTCTTATACCCCAGCATGTCCATAGCCTTGCTGTAATTGGTACAGAGGGTGTTTCCTTTTGGTAGCAAGCTTTGCATGGTATCCATTTTTTGTTTTGAAGACTACTTTAGTAGTTCTAAAATCTGATTAGATACATTGCAGAGAAGAAATTAGCTCATACTATTCAAATCAATGCTTACCAGTCTTTTGGAAGCTCCAAAAATAAAATGCAAACATGTAAATGGTAAAATGTGTAATTTTTTAAATATTGTAATAAATTTTGATATTAACATTTTCAAGCTGGGTTTATTACAGTCTAAAGAATTTCCTGATAGAATGAGGAGAAAACCAACAGATGTAAAAGAATGCAAAGTCTCGTTTCTCAGACGGATAGCAGGAGAGCTAGAGAANAAATGTATAAGGTAATTGGAAATAAATGTAAAGTATCTGTTAATGTGCCTTTTATCTCTCTTTTTTTTCTATTTTTTTTCTTTCTTTTTTTTCTCTTATATCTCTTTTTTTTTTTTTTACTCTATTTTTAATAGAGTAAATCTTATTACTGCTGGCAAAGCTTGTTAAATTTCTGTGTGTTTCTAGGAAGTGTAGTTGTGAGTTGAACTAAAGCTTACCTTTAGGTTGCCCTGAAAAATCCAGGAAAAAGAACAGTAGTATTGAAATTCATCTGGAAAAAAACAAAGCTTTACATTTTCAAAGTTTTAGATGTTTTAAATTGAAAATTGTTCAGTCTGAATTCAGTGGTTCAGAAACTTTATTACTTTAATAATTTTTAATTTTTGCAACTTAAATTTTCTCAAATGTATGCAAATTTTCTCTCAAATTTTATTTATATTTACAGGAGTCCTTATCTGTGTATGAGGNCTGATTAGATACATTGCAGAGAAGAAATTAGCTCATACTATTCAAATCAATGCTTACCAGTCTTTTGGAAGCTCCAAAAATAAAATGCAAACATGTAAATGGTAAAATGTGTAATTTTTTAAATATTGTAATAAATTTTGATATTAACATTTTCAAGCTGGGTTTATTACAGTCTAAAGAATTTCCTGATAGAATGAGGAGAAAACCAACAGATGTAAAAGAATGCAAAGTCTCGTTTCTCAGACGGATANGGTTACACAAGACCAACTACCTCATGTAAGTCTGTATATATCAGATTTGGTATAATTTATGTTTGGCTTAATTTAATAGTTGAACTCAAAGGGTTTGACTGATGTAAAACATTCAACTTGTAATACCACAAAATGTTTGCAGAGATTTCTGTTTTTTGTGATTTTGAAGTGATAAAAGAAGGAAATTGCCAGACTTCCAGTCTTCCTTAGATGTTTTTTAACTTATTGGTTCGGGAGGTATTTATGATAACTGCAGTAATTTGCTCATCAAGGAGAGTAAAAAAGTATGGAAAAATGGTACTTGATGGCTTTCTCTGAATAAGCTGTTTAAATTTCCTCCACCTCATTTCCATCATCAAAAGCCTTACATGCTGAATCACTGATGGTGAAAGTGGAAATTACCATTTTAGCAAATCCATTGGAACAAGCCATGGAAACCAAACCCACAAACATAAACCCAGCACCTTCCCTCATACAGTATGGCTGAGTTACATCCTTTGTTACTGTAGGTGTGCTATAGGTCCTTAATGATGCCAATCTAGAGGAATACCTCCTTGCTACCTTTTGACCCTAGTGTTGATATCAGAAGGAAGGTGGGTTTGATTGAAGTGGATGAAGGTTGCATAGATCAACAGAATTTGTCAGTGTGAATCCTGCTGTAGAAGCCTACCACAGCAGTGCTTTTTTTTTTTTGTGATTGATCATTGTACCTGGCTTCTGTGGCTTGTGTTTTTGAATGTTGGTCTGCAAAACAAGCTGGCAGAAATCTTTTTGATCTCTGTGTCTCTTGTGAAGGAGAGGGAATGTAAAATGTGACCTGGTAATTAGCTCAGTAATTCTCAGTTCAGAGTAAACTGACTTCAGTCAAGTTAGCAGACTTGTGTAGAAGCAGAAGACATGGTCAAAATCAGTTTGGAACATCAAAAAACGGGTCCTGCAGGATATGAAACTCTTGAAAAATGGACAAGAGGGAAGTTATCTGCAAAAGCATTGTGCCTTTCAACATAAAGGTTTGCCCTGGTTAGGTGATAAGGTCAACATCAGGTGAATTCCAAAAAAAACCCCTCTGGTTATTTAGAAGAAAATCATGGTTACTGGGTTAGCAGCAGTATGTATTTTTAGACTAGATCATATTGGCAAATTTCAAAACTCTCTTCTGACAGTAAGAATGAGTTTGTGGATATAATTAAGAAGGGCCACTAGTACCCATGCACTAGTGTGCAAGCAATGAAACAGACATTAACAGCTTCATCAACATGTGTTAACTGTGTTAATGGGATCTGGTTAACATGGCAACACAAGTCTTTTAGCCTTGTCTTGTAGGGCCAAAGGTGTCACTTGTCCAGAGAATTATTACATGTCCTGTTGCTTATCCTGGAACACCTGTGTTGATAAATGCTTAAGAAGTGATAGGTTATATTCCATGCAGTAGCTGGTTCTCTGAAGCATAGTTACTATTTTAGACTGCCTTGTTTTGCTGAGCTTTCCTTCCCTCCCTCCTCATGCTCGTACACTGTTAGAGATGAGTTGATCAGACATTCCAACTCCCATAACTTCTTGTTGGTAACTTACTTATTGCATATATACAGCTTTTAGGTTCTCTGGTATTTACTCAGAAAAAACGCACATGTGGACCTTGTAACTTTTTTTCATGGAGGAGACAGACCCCCAGTTTATTCCATACAGCGTTCTTGTGTGGGATTCAGCTGCCTGAACGCAGATGCTGTTGGGAACCCTGCAAAGCCTTTATGGCACAGGTCTCCCACAGACTTTTCATCGAGGGTGCCTGCTGGTTTCTAAGATGGCAGCCTATGGCGTCTGCTGCTGAATCCTGCCCTTTGCTGAAGCCGCAGCCACTTCACGGCCAGTAACTGTTCTGTTTGTGTAGTGCTTCTGTTGTTGCAGTAACACAGTGCAAACCTTGTGATGTTGCTAATAATTCTTTTTCATTTTCTAGCCCCATTGAAGAAGAAAGCAAGGTGAGAGTACTACCTGCATAGGAGAATCAAGAGATTTTTTCAGTGTATTTTTCTGTAGCAAACATCATGACATATGGGAAAATATTTTATATTGTCTTTCCACTGTACTTACTCCTCTTCTGTAAATTGTTCCTTTTTGTCTGTGAGGAAATAGTAGCTATGGTTTCTGAAATACCTCACTCAGAAAGTAATTGCAATTGAAATTTCAAGCTGCTTCCATTCTATGTGGGTTATCACTGACTAAATTTAATAAAAAGCTGTTCATATAGGAAGAAAAAAAAAAACAACTCACCATTATTTTAGTCATCTCCTTTAGCTGATTTGTAAAGAAGTTCATCTGTATTACTGGTCTCTTTGAGAGTCCAGACTCTTTAAAACACTGTTATTTCTTAGAAAAAGATATCCAGTATTGGTAAGTGATATAAATTTGAAAACTGGAATATTTAGGTTCTAGATACTAAGAGTAAACCTAATGTTTTAGTAATTTTTAGAATGCATCTTAATACTGTAATTTCTTTCTTTTAAGGTGGGAAGATGATTATAAGCATGAGGTATGTAGAAGCAGTAACTCCACACAAGTTTTCATATACCCACAATTGTCTCATGTTGTAGCAATTTCTTTATGCTTGTTTTTCATTTTTCTGGAAAATGCTTACTCTTTGGCTTTATTTACTATTTTATTAATATTGTTGCAGAGCAATTGACCTAATGAGTCAGAGTTTTATGTTCATCACAGCGGAGGGGAAGAGAATACAGTACATTCACTTTAGCTCTCATAAACCCTGTTCAGAGCCGCTGAGAGTCTCAGAGCCAGTGTCTCCAGGCCAGGTCTCCCAGCCTGTGCTGCAGTCTCCCCTTCCCTGTTTTGTCTCTCTTCAGATCAAGACTATTCTATACTGAAAGTCTGGTTTAAATCTTAAGATATATCTGAAGATTTACAATCCTTTTTTCTAACTCAGAGGTGAAATTCAAAATGATCACTGAAGTATCTGCTTTGATTAGCTCTGGAGACAAACACTGAGAAGTGTGTTGTTTTTGCAGAGTTGGTTGTGTAGGCCTCAAGCTGGTCAGGTACTATGGTAAATGCAGCTGAGCACTCTGACTTGTTTAAACACAATTTTGCTTCTGAGTGAGGAAAGGCTGGGAAAGATAGCTGCTTTAGGTGTGCAGCTTAGATGTGAAATGTCTTCTTCCTGGTATTGGGAATAATGCAGTTGTGTTTGTGTAGCTGCCACCAAACTGATACTGAGGATCTAAGGTTACATGTTTATGGCTCTGACCTAAAATGACATCTATTCTTTGTGTTGACTTTTGTTGTTGGATAAAAGATTAAAATGTCTTGTTCTGTGCCAGGTGATGCAGCAACTGCTGTAAAATTCAATCTTTTAATTTTTTTTCCCCTATTCTACAATCCCACAGAATGATCCTGTTCGGAAACAGAAAGCTCTGGAGTTCTTGGTATGTACGTAAAATAATTGTGATGAGAGTAGTGAGGTTTCACCAGTCTGATGCAGTGAATATTGTGAAGGAGGCTCTGATTACTGATCAAACTCATTTGACCACAACATCAATGTCTATTTTAGTGGACTCTGCCCTGGAAAGTTAGCGCAGCTGTAGCTTAGCTCAGAGCAATTGGCTGGATTAAATGTGAGCTCTGGGCCTGTTCTGTGGCTGACTCTCCCCTTTGCTGAGGAGCCACCCTGACCAGCAGTGTTAATTAGCAGCACTGATGGTGCTCAAGTGCTGCTGGCTGCCCGTATCTAAGGGGATTGTTGATAATACTGGGTGAGAGGGGTCAGTCTGGTCTGGCTGCCAGAGAGAGCACAGCTGCTGGTCTTGGAGTGATTGGGGAAGTTCTGTCAGTTCTGTTGCTGTTGTCAGTATATAAACCGAGGCATAATAGGCCTCGGTTTGTCTTTCGGGTTTATGAAAATACCTGACCATTTGTGTTCACCGTTTTACTCTGTGAAAGTCATGTTCTGTACCTAAGGCAATTGGAAAATTTCTTTTGAGTTCAATTTGTGTTTATACACCAAAATCAGAAGCAGAATGTTTTGAAATGTGTGCTTCATGTCTTCCATGCTGTGATTACTTGTGACTTCATAAAGAGAGAGAGAAAAAGCAAGTCTAAGAGATAACCAGTAAACTACAAAAAAACTTGGTAGTTAATTGACTTTTATCTACAGGAATCACAGCTATTCCTTACAAAAGACTGCCTGTATTCTTTTAACTTAGTGTAATCACTTATAAATTCATTTACTGAGTAATCAGCCTGAAGATAATTTTTTATTCAATTTTCTACAAAGAAAATCTAAATTTAGGACTTGTGCCCTTCTCCATCTGCAACAAAGTGTTTATGGACTGACAGTACAGGAGTGGCACAGAAATCCAGGCTTGTTTTACCTTTTATCAGGCCATAATTATGTTCCAAATTTTATTTTTTTATACTTTTGTATACATTTATCGTATATGGCATATGTTAACCAATAGTATAAATTTGGTTATACTAAAATCAATGTATAACTTTGATCTGTTTGTGTATATGACCCTTCGGCATCCTAATGACCAATTCTAACCGTGTTCTTCGACAGGAGACTTTTCACATCACCTCAGACTCAGAAGCAACACTTGTTGTTCACATAACACAGGAACTCATGGAGGCTTTGAAAGCCTTTTGTGAAAAGAAAGCAGCAGTAAGTAACTTAATCTTGTCCAGAGTTGTCTTACCATTGGGAGGAAAGGAGTGGTTAAACTCAGTGTGTTAACACCCTGCCAATCTGTAACAGTTCAGGCATGGGTCAAAACCCCCAGTTAAATGTAGTTCAATTTTCTTTTTTTTACCATTTCTAAGTAACAAAGATACTAGTTACATACCACATTTCTCTTAGAATTCTATCAGCATGTATCTGTTTTGGCATTTTTTTGTGTGTGTTTGTTCTGTTCTGGGCACCATTTTTCTTCTTGATGACAGGTTGTCATCCTTTTTGTGGTGGTCCCTTTTGTTCTAAGATCAATGAGGCTTTAAGTGCCACCCAAGTGTGCTACTTTTTTCTTTCGTGAGCCTGGGTGTAGGTCTGTCTTTCTCATAATTTGTAACTCTGCTCTAATTTGAGAGTTTTAATCTGTTAAGACTAAGGTAGGCAAGATATTCTTGACTATCTGTTGGTCCTTACAAACCCCAATAGCTTCTTTCCAAAGAGGTTGATTACCTGTGGAAAAAGGAGTCTGAACAAGGACCAGAATCTGTGAAAAAATGATTCATCACTCTGGCAGCTACTGGTTCACAAAATTCAGAATGTGTTTTTCTCTGAAAGCTGTTTCAGACTGTTTTCTTGATTGTATATTCCATGTCAGGTGAGCTACAGTAACTGTCTCTGTGCAAATGCTGCCACCAACACCAGTTAAATATTGTTTCTGTAGCTTAATCTCTCAGCTGGGCCTTCCATTCTGCATTCCCCATATGGAGGTAGGATTTGCATATGCACCAGTTTTATATTTTAGCCAGGTGATGATAAGAGAGATGAGGCAATAAATTTAAAAGAGGAGATATTGTCTTTACCAGACACCTCCTAATGTTCTCTAGACATGTACATCTTCCAAATAACACTTTGGAAAATTGTGATATAATGTGGTAACAACACACCCCTCATATGGACTTTGCTGTCACCTAAAATTGTACTTTGCTAACTTTCCACGGGAAGTTTGTTGTTCTTTAGAATTTTTAAAGTTCTTAAATTCTTGCTTTCGCAAACAGACATTCTGACCTTTTGCTTTACCTAGGAAAATTGCACCAATAGTTTAGGCCCACATACGTCAGTACCTCAAGATGTATTTCCAGAAAGGAAAAGCGTCCCAGAACACTATGGGCCAGATGTAGAATACAAAGGTAATTTAGATATTTTGTTCTGTTAGTTTGTTTACTCTGAAGACTGCACAGATTGTGAAAATTTACTTTTATGGCCAGCCATAGTGCTTCTTAGCTGGTGTACTGTGTGTTTTTTGTCCTCAGAGTCAGTTCAGGATATCATTTTCTGAAGCTTTAATGTCTTAACTTAACTTTAATAGTTAAGTCTTCATAAAGACTTTAATGTCGTCAGACTTAACTGTCTGAAAACATTCCTGTCTTACTGAACAGTGTTATAGCAGTTGAGGTTATGGAAATTCAAGCAGTAACCCTTCGTGATCTATTTACTGTTAAAATTTTTGGGTGGAAAGATGCCAAACTCAGATAAAATGTAAAGGCAGGAAAGGGGAAAAGAAGATAAGGACATATAAAATCTCAAAGTAGTTCTGTTTGCAGTTGGTATGTTAGTATTTTGTTCACTTTTACTGCCCTTTATTTATTCAGGAAGTTCTGACTGGAATCAAGGTTTTTTGTCTCGGTACGAAGAGTGTTCTGAAGATGCTTCTTTTGCTCCTGCTCACTCAAACAGTTACCAAGCAGATGATGGATCATCCTCCTGTCATCTGAGATCTGATGACTTTGCAGTGATGTCTCCACTCAGGGACTCTCCTGCTGTTGAGCCTGACAGTCCTGTCAGTGGTGTCAGCGAATGGCTGAGACAGCTCAGAAACGCCGTGTCCTGCAGGAATTCGGCTACTGGGGCCTCTCCGTACGGGACCAGCCCAGTGAAGGAGTACTCAGCAGAATACATATCCAATGATGTGCAAGGAAGTGAGCTCCGTGATAACAGACACTCATTTGGCAGGGAAAATACAAAATGGAGGAATCAACAAGCGTGTACAAAAGCAAAGCATATAAGTGACCAAGAATTACCCTATCCCAATTCTTCTGCCTCATATCCTTCATCTGGAAGATACTCTACAAACTGTCCTTCACAAAACTATTCCTCTTACAAGAACAGTGAATCTGTGAATTCTTGTACACCTTCTGCAAATTCTGCTGTTTCAGGAAGAGGTGGCTCCAGGTGGCACCAGGACACTAGGTGGAATGAGTGGAACGAGGACTGGAGGGGGAACGAGGATTTGAGGTGGAAGCAGGAATCTAGCTGGAAGCAGGAATCTAGGTGTCAACCATTCAGGTATCAGAAATCAGGCTACCAAAGAGACTGGAGTTCACATCAGGACTCATTTTATACCAGTGGTTCATACCGAGATCACCAGCAGTTCAGGAGCTCAAAAGAGATGTTTGATGGAGTTGATGTTGGTCTTGCTCCCAACGCTGTGAACAGACTTCTAGGAAAGGATGTACCTACAATGACCAGGATGCTCAAACAGTTGGCTCCATATTATCCAGCACTTCAAAGTAAGATTGTGATTTGTTTGCATCATGTGAAACGAGTTACATCAGCATGGTTGCTTTAACATAAGCAGGAGATTGCAGTTTGCAGAGATAGGATGAGCTGTTCAGCGGAGTCGAGCTCATCTTGCTCACATTTGTATCAGCTGAAGAAAGGCACTGTTGCCTCTCTGAGGACACTGTGCCTCTTGGCAATTAGATGGAGCAGTGAGTGGGTGGAGATTTTGATAGTGCAAAAATTTCCTGAATTGAAAGGTTTGTCCTAGGTCATCTTTCTAACTAGCAGTTTGGATCGTGAGTTGTACTGGTAGGTTTGCAACGATGGGAGGGGAATGTATTGGCATAAAGAAAAAAATATTGGAATGCATGCAGAACCAAACCTGGATGGCATTATAATAGATAATCCAAATGAATTAAAACCCATTGGGATAACAAGAGAAATGTTATCAAAGAGCTGATTTATTACGTGTCAATTTATTTTTTCCAGTTACTGTAGAAATAGTCATTAATGTTGAGAATAGCGATATACTGTTCAAAATGAGAGTTTTTCCTCTGGAAATAGATTATGAGAGGGATTTAAAGAGAAGTGGGTACATGCTACTGCAATGGCTGTCATTGGGCATGAATTTGGACAAATGCAAACTATGCTTCTGGTACTAGAATTAATTAATTAGGTAGCTACTTAATAATAAAACTTTCATTTTCACATTCTCTATGCTGTATTATGGAAATATTATGAGATCCTATGAAAGTGTCTCTAAATGTCTCTAAATAAACTCTAAATGTCTTTATCTCCCCTTTCCAGAAATAAATATTCAGACATTCGTCAATGTGCTAATAGAAACTAGAGAGAAAGATTAAGGAGCAACAACAGCTGAACTGGAAACAGATGAAGAGATTTGAGAAACTCCATCACTTGGCTTTCAGGAAAGAGACAGCGTTTAACTCTGTGTTTGACTGGCTTAGGAAAGGTAAAGGAAGGTAGGGTTTAAGTTTTTAACATGTGAAACACAGCTGGAACATGCACACAACAGGCGAACATACTATTTTGTTTAGGCTTTTTGTAATGTATTTGTTATATCTTTGTATTTACAGAAAAAAATCTTCTGTTATATTTTGAAAATATGTTAAAATTACTATGTCAGCAAAAAGCTAATAATCCTTTTAATACCCTTCTCAATTCAGAAGAGAAAGGAAGGTTTACTTTTATGTTACCTACTTAGGAAGAATATTCATTGAAAATACAGGTTTACTTTTCTTCACACAAATGTAAGGCCAGTTCCATTAATTTGAGGCATTATAATTAGCATATTTTTGGAAATTGATACACTACATTTCTGTTTAGACAAAGAAAGGATAATGTCACAGCAAAGATATTCTCTGTCTTAATGTGATGCTATATGAGGAAAATGTAATCTATTCTAGAGGACTGGTATGTAATGGGGTGTATTAGTTTTGCTTTTGCAGAGTAAGAAATGGTGTGAAATATATGCAGATATTTAATCGTGTTGTTCAAAATGAAATAATTATAAATTGTCTAAAAAACTCATTTGGTGAATGGACCCATGCTTAAATAAATATTCTTAATCCTTTCTACTGGCAAAAGCATATTACGAAATAGTAGAATCCATAAGGCAATCAGGTAAAATAGCAGGAAAAATTAAATAAACAAAATGTTGTACTAACTGAATACTTACCAGTTCATGATGTGTATCAGAGCCACATGCTCATGAATGCCTGGCTTTAGGTATCTGCTTTATGTAATTAAAACCAGCTTACATGGAGCTGAAGAAAAGAAGTAAAGTGAGACAGTTTACTCCCGAGTGTCTGTTTTCCTTTTCACTGCTGCATTGTGGGCTATCATTTTTCGTCTCACCCATGCCAACTGTGTCTCTGTGCATTAAATACTTGTGCTGAAGCAGGGTTAGTCTTCATGAGCTATCATAAAACGTTTTGGATCTTATGTAAACTTTAATAAAAACCCAACAAAACAATTTATTATTGAGCATGTAAACTCAGTTTTCCTAAAATATTTCTGCTGTCATTATTTTGTTTCGGCATCTGAAAAGATCCACTTTCCTTTTTCATTCCTGTTCACTGTGTCCTTTACTGCTCATACTGAAGGGTTGGAGTGGTTTATAGTGTCACACACCTTATAGTTGTGCCATATACTTTCATCCACTGAATTATATAGTCAACCTTCTTGCTTGAAAGGGAAAATAGCAGTGTTTTCTACCATGTGTCTGCCAGAGTATATAGGATTGATCTGTTATTATATCTACATTTAAAAATTACCAGAAGTTATTTACACAAATGTTACTACCGTAGGTTTTTTTCACAGAAAGTGTAGCACAACTAAAATTCTGAAACTGTAGAAAAGAATGTTAGAAAGTATTATTGCTGCAACTCTGTCAAGTCAAGACCTTTTCATTTGAGGTGGTTGCAGAGTATTCTTTTCCCCATTTCTCACTCTCTTTTGGATTTTACTGCCATCACTGTATATACTGGCATACAGCAGCTGGATGACCTCCACCCAAATTAGATGCTCTTTCCATCCACGTTCTCTTATTTTTCCTTCTGGGCAACAGTTATTGTCCCTCCTTTGTTGTGCAGAATCTGCATTGGGGAAACAGTTCTTGCATTTGGAGATGGAGTGGGAGTAGTTACCAAATGAAGACATACTAAAGCTTTCCTGAACTGTAGAATGCTGAGTACTCCTTACTCCCAGGACAACCCTTTGCCATATTTTGCTCCTATGTAGTATAGAAGTGGAGCAGAACTCCGTCTCAACTCCGATCCTTCAAGAAACAACCTCACAAAGTAGGTCCTGACAGCCTGCAGAGCAGCACCGGATGCCCGGCACCTGTCAGTACCAATGCAGCTACATCACAGGCCTTGCCACGGAGGCAGTAGTTCTCAGAATGCACCTGAGCCCTTGGAGCAAATTTCCAATTTCCTTAAAAAGCCAGTGACAAAAATCCAGACTGGAATGTGTCTTAGACTGGGGATAAATGGTCTACTTTTAGCCAGTTTGTCGGTCTGTGCTGCACCTACTTTCACACTTTTAGAAGTGTGTTTCCCATGGACAAGAGTTATTCCAATCCAGAGCCACCTTGATGATTCTCTGCATCAGTGATGCTCCTTTAGGAAGTGCTGGAACCAGCTGTTCTGCACCAAGGACAGTGAAATACAAGACCAGCTGGACACACAGATATCCTTCAGGGGAGACAACTTGGGAAGTTTCTCAGATTCCAGCTTTTTAGTTTGTACCTTGGACTTACTCCTCAAAACACTTCCCAGAATTACTGGATTTTATGCGGGTGTATGATCCAAAGGGACAGATTCCTTAGTGGGAAAGAAACAGGGGAGCTCTTTTGGGCCCAGAAATTTGGGGCTCTTCTGTTTTGTTTCTGGAGAGAGCATATATAATTATTATCTCAGTCTTCTAGGGAGGAGAGGTTCAAAGAGTAACTGGTAAAGTCTTTTTCCCTTGTTTTCTTCAACGTGAGTAACTTTCACAGCTGTTGGATGAGGTGGTTTCTGACACTGGTTGGTATTCCTGATCTCCCTCCTCATCTAAAACCAATTCCTTGCCTTTTGTGTGATGACACCCAGAGTGCTTTGGGAGAACTCCTTGTCTCAGTCTGCTAGTGCTATGGGGGCCGTTGGTTTTTCCCCACATATCTGACACCAGAAGAGTGTTCAGAGTGTTGCGGAGCTGTCACTAAGGGTCTGATTATCACTTGACAAATAGTAGCAGCTTCTCTGCATGACAAATGTTTGACAACAGTTGCACAATTACCTCTTTGCTGCCTTCACCCTGACACCAGACACTCTGCTCTGTGTAAGACACAGAATCACAGAATAGTCTGAGTTGGAAAGAGTCCACAAGGATCACTAAGTCCAGCTCTTAAGTGAATGGACCATACAGGGATTGAACATGTAACCTTGGTGTTATTTGTACATTTGAGCTGATCTCAGGCTCACGTGGAAGTAACATTGTAACTCTTTATTGTCTTTGCTTCCTCCAAGTTGCTTCTTTGGAGTTACTGTAGTAAGAGATGGTGTGTGACAGGAATCAGTCATTACTTGTCTTGCTTGAGTTTTTCCACTTCTCTTCATTAGCTGTAAATGGTGAGATGTAGGGTAAAGTCACAAGAATGTCTGACTGTCAATTCAACGCCACTTCATATAAGTGCTTCAGCACAAAAAGAAAGACTTCTGATGTTAAATGAGACAACTAAGCAAAGGGAGCATATTTGGAGTCAGGGAACTATCAAGGGAGATGTAGTATGACCCTTTTTCACAGGTGTGAGGAAGTTGAATTTGAAGCCATCCCAAGGATACCCTGAAAGGAGGAGGCAGCTAGAAAATAAAATTAGAAAAGGCCATCCAAATGGAGAGATCCCTGAATCGTAGAAAATGAGAATACAGAAATAAAATCACCATCCCCTTAAAGCTGTACAAAAGTGAAATAGACTAAAAGCTGGCCTAGTATTTTTACTTAATTTTATATTCTGTATTTAAAAATTAATACATTAAACTCTTATAAAAGTAAGGCACATGCAAAACATGTTGTGCAACTTCTGGCTTTCAGCTGATATAAACTAACAAGCATTATTTTAATTTGGCATTTCTAAAGAGTCATTTCTCCCATGCAGGATATGTGTAAGAGGTAATGTTCAACATTATATCGGTTGAATCTAGATTCTGTGCTTTCTGTACTACAGTAAGCAGAGATGGTCATATCATACAATAATACAAAATAAAAACCAACTCAAGTACAGATTCTGACGGTGATTACCAACGTACAAAATTTAAGAATGTGATGTTACATCCATTATAATACATCAATGATCTTATTCAGTAAAGGATGATTTGGCAACTCCAGTCTGTGTAATGCCAGTGTGCGATTCCTGGTTATGGGTGTCATACGATGCTGAAGACCATGGAAAGATACTGCTCGTAGGACACCTGAATCCAGCCATCCTGATCAGTATCGTAGCGTCGGAATACATCAGTCAGCCTCTGAGGAGGAGAGAAAAAAAATAATAGGCATTTTTGTTCTATGGGAAGGTTCAGACTGCCACATCTCCCCTTGCCACCTGGGCTTCTACAGCTTTATGAACACTTTCTGTTCATCCCCTCTGTAGCCATTTTACAGTCTTATATATAAAGATAGCTCAATGCAGTAATGATGCAATACCTAAGGCTACTTAGGCATTTCTTTATCGATCAGACAGCTTTTTGTAACTGGCTTTAAAGCAGGGGGGAAAACAATGCAACATTTGAGTCATCTGGAAACAGAATCTGATGCGTACCTCGTGCAAGTCTCACCTTCTAGGCAAATATGCTCTGTGTGCCATTGCTATCTGAGCTGTCTCTGTATAACCCCAGATGCCAGGCAGTATAGACAAAGGACCAGAATAACTGCCAGCACAGTGTCATTAACATCAGCTGAGTGATACTCCATTTCAAAGCCCTTTTTAGCAGAGTTCAAGTCTATAACTACAATTGCCTTATATTACAAATGAATGCAAAGGCAACCGATGTGTCTAAATAACAGAGATGCTACTTTTACAGGGAACTGCTTTCCCTCCATGTTCTCTCTTTCTCTTGCTCTCTGTGTTACTGAAAGGCTGGAAGATTTTTGTGTATTTTTACCATTACCCCTGCAGGAACAGCTCTGAAGTCTATATTAAACTAACAGACACCATAAAACATTGATATTATTTTACATCTTTTTTGTCCCTCACCCATTGTGTCAAATCTACTTGAGATGCAAAGGAATTACTGATGAAGACCAATACACAAAAGACGTTTCTAGCATTTGGCATATACTTAGTACAAATGGCTTACTATAAATGAAAGTAAGTTCTAGATCCACTGTTAAAGAGAGAAGCAGAAAAGCTTAAGAAAAGGTAAATTTTTTTTCAATTGACATCCAAGTACATCTCCTTTCTCACCTGTAGAACAACACAGCACTGAATAAAATCATCAAAAGCAACTTGTCCTTTTCCTTGTCTGTCAAATTTCCGAATAAGGATATCGTAGAATTGATCAGACAGTCGGTAACCTTGGAAAAAGAGAAATACTTTAAAAGGTTTCAATTACTGCAGTCCTTCTATAAAAAGAACAAGGTTGTTTAGCAGGCATGTGTAACAAAACCAGAAAACAGTAAGGAGTTACAATGATTTTTGTACATATCCCTGTTAAACTAAAATACATGCAATAAAACTCATGCTCAATCATAACTATATACAGAGTCACAGTAAATATAATTACAGACTAAGGTTACTATTTGATTGAGGGAATGGTTTAGGGCTGCAGCTCAAGTCTTCACAGGTGAAATGACTAGAATGAAAGTTCCTTAGCCATCAGAATGCTCTCAAAACATGGGACAGCTGGCTTTGTTTTAAAAAATGGCAAGTTCTGTCATGTCCCCTGTAAGTTCAGACTTTGTCTCAAGTATTGGTAGTCCTCTTGGAGCGTGTCACAGAGGAGACTGGAACTGCATGTGTCAGGACATGCGTGAATGCTTTCCTTTTTCTCTATTTAAGGACGGAGCTTTAAAAAACATGTGCCTTTGGCATGGACATCATTAAAAGGTACCTTATACCTAAAAGGAGGTATAAGGTACCCTTCACCTGCCTCATTTTTAGTCACATTTGTCAGAGCAGTACAGCTCTGCAACAGTACCAGTAAGCAGCTCATTCTACGACATAACCCATAAAAACTGTAATTACTAATGAATTACCAAAACCTGTTAGTGCTTGCTTTAGTTCATTTTTGTCAATCATTCCAGAATTGTCTCTGTCATACGTTCGAAAGACATTCTGCCAGTCTGTGATGTATTTCCAGACTCCTGTGAATTCATTGAAGTTCACACCCCCTTTGTTTTCTCTGTCAAACATGCCTGAAATAAAAAGTAAGAAACATACAAAACTTTAATTATACTACTACTCAGCAAGATCCACCAGGACTTTAAGTAGATAGCAAGAGTGCTCTGTGGAAGGTCCTGAAGAGAGAAAAAGTGCTAAAATGCAAGTGGTAATTTGGAAAGTTCTGCCAAGAAAAAGCAAGCAGTCATCCACTGAAGGAAAAAACCATAAAGCAAGATAAAAGTACCAGAATAAATCACAGACTGATTATTTTTCCTAGGTTTTCATTTTCAGCTCAAAAATACTGAGCGTTTGTTGATCATCCAGTGATAAATCAATATGGGCAGAGGGGTGGATGTTCTTTTCTAAGGACACATTAGAAGTTCTAACATAATTTCCAGGAGTGCTGGGATATTCATCTGCATTTGACTTACTGATACTGTTATCTTTACACAATAAGCATGTCACCCAGCAATGGATCTCAGACTGCTGCTGAACACTCATTAAAAACAAAGCAAAAAATGTCGTCCTTGGATTTATGAACTGTGTGATAGAAAAGATTTGACTTATTGTGCTTGAATCTTTATCATTCTGTTCTGCCACCATCACCTTCCACATTACTGGCAATCAGTTTAGACACTAACAGAATTCAAGCATTGTAAAGCTTCTGGTTTGGTGCTTTTGGAGTAAAACATAGGCTTAAATTCAAGACAGGAAAAACTACTTCCCAAGACAATTTATATAATACCTTTTTAGAAAATTTAAGATAACGATCTCCTCATAAATTACATTTATTATCTAATCAATTATGCAGTAACATTTTCTCAGGCTACTTTGACAAGTGCACAGGTGTGTATGCAAAGGGCATTCCTCTGTTAATCAAAAGGGAAAATAATTTAACTTACTACTGCTGGGCACTCCGAGAAAAAAAACAGTGTAGCAATTGAGAGCATTCTCAATCAATCATCTGAACAGATCACAGAACAGTATCTTAGGACTATGTGACATCACACAACTACACTCACCAAGAATTGACCTGACTGTTGCTGGATTAAATGGAGTCCACGTGCCTGAAACAGAAAGAATTACTTAGCTGAGCATTAAGAATTCCTCAGCGTTTTAAAAAAATGCAACAAACCAAACAAACCAGTTAAGAGCAGTGAATTCAGAACTATGTGACATGGAGCTGGCGTATTAAAATAATAAGGCTGCTTGGAAGTAAGAAAGTCTCATCATTCAGAGATGACTCCAGACCAGTGCTTTCCAAATACCACACAGAAACCAGGATTTTTAAGTCTGCAACAAAAAACGTAACAAACCTTGGAAGATCTAAGAAGGACTTTTTAATCCCAGGCTGTCAGGAAGTATTGGATAAAAAGCAAGATCTAAACTGAAGTATCTCTTTTCTACTGACAGGAGCAGAAGTGTTCCAAGTTGTAACTCCATCAAGGCCTCATATCTTTTCCTCAGTAAAAACCCATCTGCTCATTTCCTTTTTACAGGACTACTCCAGGGCATTTAGTTTCTGACAGAAGTAAGAGGAATGGCGGAGTTGAAACAAGCTGTGGGTCTGCTGGTAGATAAAACTAGCACTGGGAGATAAAAGAAACAATGGAAAAGATTCCACTGGTTGATGAATGGAAAAAGATATTTGCTTTTACAAATAAACTCTAGGTTTGCTAATGAAATTAGATATTGTAAGATGAAAGAAACAATAGGAAAGAAAACCCTTAAATTCTGTAAGAACTAAAAATTAAAAGGGAGGGTTATACATTAGAGGGGAATCCTCGGTATCAGGCCTTCCGGGGAGTCTGTACCTCTCAAGTACCTCAGACAATCGGGAAAGAGAGAGGGAAATGTGGCCGGGAAATCAGGATAAAAAGGAGGCTGCATCCTCCAAAAATTTGAGAGACCCCAGGGGAATGCCCCATGGCCTCTCCCTTTATTCAAATAAAGTAAAAGGACTCCTCTGTCTCCTTTTTGGACATAAACCTCTGATGTTTGTGGATTAATTTTCCTGACAGAAGTAAAGAGGAAGGGTTCCCAACATGGCATAACCATACGTTGCAGTTTAGAATTGTTGAGTACAAACCCCACCTCCACTGCTAAAACAATTAAGTGTTAGTTTGAATTAGTATTTTTACACCAAGAAATGGTGCTGCTTGAAAGGGCCTGAGCAGTAATCATCTGGAGAGAAGCTCTGTACTTCTGTGAGTATTCAGAGGCTTGTCATTATGAAATAGCTTTCACTTGGTTGAGAGCATTCCCAAGCGCTAGGAACCATTAAGCTCTAAACAAAGAGGAATCCTGTGCCTCATCTAGAACTTCCCCATCGATTCTCCAGAGCCTGTGAAGGAACCCGGAGCACGAAGCAGCACATAATTAAGTGGCTGCGGTTGCCCGCAGGGACCCAAGGAGTCGGTGAGCCGAGGGCACTGCAGCGGCTCCCCCAGGGATGTGTCAGCTGACCACAAATCCCAGCAGAAGGGCCGAGCTGGGACCCGGCACGCCGGCTTGGCTGGGTCACGGGCAGCGGTGTAACTCTGCAGGGACAGCCCTGCACTGTAGGCAGGCCCTGTGACTATCTGCACGTAAAGAGAAACGAAGCGGAGAAAGAGAAGAGGAAAAATGGCTCTGAGAATGCTGAAGCGTATTTTAGACAGAAAATATCAGTACCTTAGAGCTGTGTGTCTCCTCAAAAAAATAAGAAATAATGCAGTTAATAAGGTGCCAGCATTTAACACTGAACAGAATAAGAGGAAAATGAAAATACAGTCTGAAAGTTGACTTATTTCATCTTGAAACATTCAAGTGACTTACACAGCCACCACAGAGTGAAATCTGAGCAACTCCAGAGGTGAAGAACTGAACTGATTTCAGCCTATTCCAACAAAGAGTGAAGAGTGTTCCTGTCTCTCCTCTCCTGACTCTAGTATTAACTTCCCACAGCAGCACAGAAGAAAACAAGCAGGAAGTGAAGGATTTTACTGTGCAAACAAAGGGATGATCAGCCCCTCCCAGGTGAGCACACTGTTATCTGCATAAACTTCACAGGCTGAAAACGTCAAATTGTCAAAACCACACTTCAAATGTCAATGAGCATGATGCAGACTTATTTAATGTTTTAGAAATAAACATATAACATTCTTTTAGCCCATGTTAAATTGCAGGACGGCCATGCACAATCATCCACTAGAGGATATATTTTGAAAATAATATAGTGGATCGTTAGTGACTTTGGTGTACAAGATCTAGAATCTCTTGGAATGCAGGAAGCTTACAGTTCTGTAAATATTTTGTCTAACACTTGGTAGGCATTCTTCATAACTGCAAAGCACTGAAACTGCTAATCTACACTGTAAATAAGGAAAGAAAAGAGCTCAGTCATCACTGCCTATCACCCTTAAATTCAATCATAAGAGGAGATATTTAAATTATATAAATTAAAAATGGCAGGTTCATATGAGAAGATATTTTAAATACACACAATTCAAAACAGCAGGTAAAATTTAAAATTAGTTTCTCACAGTTCTAAACAGCACTGTAATCTAAATGAAAATGGTGACTTATTTTAATTTAGTTTTTGCTAAAGATTTTATTCAAAATTTTAATTACGGATCAGGTCTGGCAGCCACAACACATTGCTTTTAATTCATCAGATACATTGTTAAACAAATATTCTAGTAAATCCAGTTCAGTTACAAGACTGCAGTTTTACTGACTAGAACCTTATAAATTTATTTCAAATCAGGCAATTACTGACAAAAATGGGCCCTTCAGCCTGCATGTGCTGCAGCTCACAACATTAGTTTAAGCCCTTCTCAGTCACAAACCACAGGAAGGAAAAAAGAATGAACTTTGGGAGAAGGGGAACTTGGTATGGACTCAAAGGTGGACAAACAGCCTGAATATGCCCTTTTTCAGATTTCCAAACAGAAAAAAAAAAAACCCAGAGCACAACCCTACCCACCCTGAGTCATGGGAGGAAAGTAAAAATAGGCTACTGGAAAAATATTTCATTTTTTATTTTGT
Source organism: Tichodroma muraria (assembly GCA_013390105.1). NCBI lineage: Eukaryota > Metazoa > Chordata > Aves > Passeriformes > Sittidae > Tichodroma > Tichodroma muraria. Next base: position 26,968 of record WAAG01020426.1, read on the forward strand.
TTCCATGAGTTATTTAATAGTACCTTAGTTATTCTTTGAGTATTACAACAAGGAACTGACAGTCTACCAGGAAGTTTTAATACTATATCTAGAGTGCTAGATTTCTACTCTGTTAGGAAAAACCCCAAACATACTTTATTTCCTGCACCATACTGTATGAAAAATAAATTATGTACAATGAAAAGGCCGGTTGTAAACAGTTTTGCCCAAGTTATACACTGATTCTGGTTAAAAAACAAAGGTTCAGTAGTGATGAGCAAGGAATATATGAATCATTGGTTATGATTTCTAGGAAGCAGAGCTGGAAAAAAAATAAAGGTATGTGCACGCCCTCATTCCTCAGAATACAGACTGGTAATGGTTACAATAGATGCTCAGTTTAAAACAAACAAACAAAAAATGACAAGGATTGTTCATTTTTTTCCCTTTTCAGCCTTTTGCTGTAGATTACATAGTAATTAGTGAGTGGTAGGAACACTTCCCACCCCCTTCCATACAGAATGACGGCATCAAGTAACCACTCTCACAACGAATTTATCATGAAGTTACAATGAACTACCTCACTGCTCATTTACAGACTTACCATTGGATAATGCCTGCTGAAGTTCATTATCAGATATTATTCCACTCCTGTCTTTATCAACTCTGGGGAAAACAAAACAAAACAAAACAAAACCAGGTAGTAAGCTTTAAATGGCTGAAATTAACAGGTTCCACTTACTGAAGACTTCAACATTCTGGTTCTTACTCACCAGATGAGATTATTATTTTCCTGAAAAGTCTCTGGAACATGATAAAAGCTCCAAAGAAAACCGCAAGACTTACTTATCAGTGAAGAGACACACAGCAACACACACTGACAACGGAACAGTTTGGGCATGCTCTGCACAAGGAAGTATTTTTATTTACTGCTGTTTAAGAGAACTGCAGAGAACACATGCTGGTTAAATCCACAAAATGCCTAATGTCACAGCAGTAAGCTATTTGTTTCGCAAACTGGAGCAACAGGTTCGTCGCCCAGACTCTCTCACACGTTGGCAATGGAGAGAAAGTCACTAATGTGACCAATGTACTGAAAGAATCAATTGCAGGGCACTGACCCTGCAAAGGGGTTCAAAGAGGAAAAAGCACAGGCAGGTTCCAGCTTCCACTGAGCCTTCATGGTCCATTGTCTTAATGATTCAAGTTCTATGCCAAAATGAATGAATTAAGTAACTTCTGCCCAAATAAAGAATGATCATGCCTTCTTTAGAAGGGTATCTGAAAATAGTAGGGACTTCCCTCCATTTCATACAAGGATGTTCCCCCTGGACTGACAGTTTTCATTTCCCCTCATTTACTACCACTCCAAAACAAAGTCCCTCTCAGCTGATCCCTGTTCACAGAAGCTGATTTTCCTTCCCTTTTGTTCTTGCTGCTTTTTCTAAACACTTTCGGTTCATTCTATTGCTTCCTTCCCCATCTCCAAGAATTATGTAACCTGCATGCAACACTAAAATTGCAAGCATAAATTGCAAAGATTTCAATTACAAATAGATATTCCCCTTTTTTAATCTCTCTTCTTAGTATTGTGACAATTTTTTACCTTTTATAATCTGCTACTAAGCGCTAAGCTGATATTTTTATGAAAATGCATTATGACCTACTTATCTTGCTCCTGAGCATCATCAGTCAGCACACTCCTTTCATAAACAAATTTATACAAAATTAGAATGGGTTTTCCTCATGGACCAGAATCAGGTTCCCACTCTGGATTCCACCTGACATATGGGGATCACTTGTCATACAGGGATCATGATCTAGCCATGACATTGATATATGACTGATACAGCCCAGTCATTCAGGAATGCAAGGTGCTCCTGCAAACTTTCCCAGGCCTCAGTTACTGCAGGAATCACCAAACCTCACCTGACCATTCATGCTCTTTCTGCAGAATCACAGAACCACAGAATGGTTTGGGTTGAAAGGGATCTTAAAGATCATCAAGTTCCAACCCCTCAGCTGTGTGCAGGGACACCTTCAATTACACCAGATGGCTCAGAGCTCCATCCAGCCTGGTCTTAAACACTTCCAGGGATGGGACAGCCACAGCGTCTCTGGGCAGCGTGTTCCAGTGTCTCACCATGCCCACAGCATTAAACTTCTTCCCACCCTCCAATCTAAACCTGCTCTCTTTTCCTCAGCTGCTCCCGAACAGATTACATAAAGATCCCAGGAGAGATCCATCTGTCAGTGTGGCGCATGACCACACACACACCCCCTTCCGTCAGTTTTCCATCCACTGAAGAAGGCTTCCATTCATTCTATGTTTACTGAATTTCTTCAAGAGCCTTTTGACAGTGTTGGGAGTATTTTTTAAAAACATACAGATTATATGAATGGCTCCAATTCTAGCCATCATATCCATATCCAATCCTTACCAAACATAGTCCAGGATTTATATAGTAGTCTGTCATATGGAATATTTGCAACAAAAGCCATGAAACTCTCCTGACTAACTACATTATTTAAAATTATTTTTACTGATTTTCCTGGTACAGATCAACAATCTGACGATTGTTGATCTGTTTCTTTCTGGACCCTTTAAAAAGAGAAATGGCTTCATGCATGCCTCTGCTGAGTCCTCTTAGGAAGCTGTTTTACAGCAGGCTGGGTAGGTAAGCTGCTGCATTCCTGAGTCACTCTGTAAGTATCAGCCAGTTTTAGAAACTTAGTACTGATTGTCTACTGCTTAACCTCTTCTTGCTGCTGCTTGTATCAGAGGATCTGTCTTGACTCATCTCCCGTAAAAATGGATCCAACCTAGGCAACTCCCCAGTTTCCTCAACATGACATAATTGGGAAATCTCCTTGGGCTCCTTTACTGATAGGATCTTGCCAGTGTGTTTGTTTAGCACAAGCTTGCTAACTCCCTTGCAGGTCCCTCTGCTCCGGGTGAATTCAAGAGAATACTTCACAGAATCATTTAGGCTGGAAAAGACCTCTGAGATCATCAAGTCCAACCTATGACCCAACACCACCGTGCCACGTCCCGTCTTTCCTTAAACACCTCTAGGGACGGTGACTCCACCACCTCCCTGGGCAGCCCATTCCAATGTCCAGTCACCCTTGCTGTGAAGAACTTCTTCCCGATATCCAACCTAAACGTCCCCTGGCGCAGCTGTGTCTTCTCGCTGGTAGCTTTCAAGGCTTCCATTAACATTTATCCTTTTTACAAGCCTTCCCTGTACTGCTACACTGATCCTCCAGACTTTACCGTCCTTTCTGCAATCTCAGGTTAAAAATTACTTCAGCGCTTTCAAGGTTACCGTCTCGCTCCCATCAATCCCCTTTGCCCTCATCATAAAATACAGCCACATTTATTCCCTCTCAACCCTTTCTTACAGATTCCTCCCACGGGGAACACACCGCGTTGTTTACAGCGCTGCCCGGCGCCCCGGCAGCCAAGCCCCGCGCTGGACGCGCCGGGCCGGTGACCGGACTCCCGCAGCGGCCGACCCGCTTCCGGCACCTCCCCCTGCCCGCGG
>WAAG01020431.1:1202-11836 GCA_013390105.1 Tichodroma muraria
GATTTGAGGTTTTATCATTTGCCCAGCTTTTTATTTATTGCGATGTCAGTATGGAATATCAAAAGTGCCAGTAAGTAGCTACCTTATTCAAATTACTCATCTGGTGTATTGCTTCTGCAGCTGAGGTTTACAGCTCTGCACGGCGTTGCGTGTTGCTGGATGAACAGAACAGTTCACACACAGCACCCTGGCACCTCCTGCAGCACTCCAGGTGATCTGAATCAAGGTCTACTTTATTGTCTTAGACAGCACCAAGCAGGATGAAGCCAACTTAGTCATGTCCAGGCTCCACTAGATAAAGTTACACGTAGATAAAGTTAGATGCAGATATTGAATTATACCCCTGTCTTCCCCTGAAGCAGTTTCTACTCCGTTTAAACCATTTCTTTCCTACCCTTTTTGATTGAAAAGGTTTGGAAAGTTTGTATTTGTTTTCTAGCACTTCAATTAGGAGTCACATGACAGTTTGTCCAGACTTTACTTCTGTGTATATTTAGAAGTACTATCAATGCTTATTGATTTAATCAGCTACATGGAGAAATACCCCTTCAAGAGCACCCCCAGATCATAACTGCCAAACTTTGGGTGTCTGTGTCTGGGGAGGGAGGTAGGAGGACCATTAGAGAGAGAGCACTGCACACTATGGCCACCAAAAGCAGCAAAATGAGTTTCATTTTTGAGTTTCTTTTTTAATGTATGCATAATATTTGCATGTGTCATCTCTGCTGAGGTGGCATCTCAGGTTCTAAATTAATATTGTTGTAAGGCATTTCTTTTTAATTAAAAAAAGAGAGCTCCCTCGTCAGAAATTTCATAAAACAAAACTCATTAGTAATAAACAGATTAAATTTTTGTCAGTTAATCAACACTATAAACTTCTGAGTATTCGGAGAGCAGTGTGAGATAACACTGTCGTCATAATAAGAGTGTTTGAAATCATCAGGGATCCACTGTGCTGTTTGGGTGGTGAGAAAATAATGATTGAAGATGGGCCCCCCTACAGCGCTCACATGTGAATTCCCCTAAAGATTAAAGCTGCAAAGATCTGAATTTGATATTGGCCCTATCACTAAAGCAATTTTTTTTAAATAGGCAATGGTAGTGGATAGAGCCAAGCAAATTCTTGATGATGCTTAAACCGAAGCCTGTCACAATGCCACAAAGTTCTTTGAGCTGATGGTCAGTGGCTGATCACGGGCTGGAGCTTCACAGCTTTCTCAGAGCAACTGTTCCCAGCAGATCTGAGGTTTTAACCTGTAGTGGAGATTGCCCTGCAAATTCCTCATGTTTTTCCACCCTGGATCCTCAACACAGTTATTTCCATCAGAACTGTGGGAGTCCTCTCATTGCACATGGGCCGGGGTTCTGCCCACGTCCAGCTGTCTCCTGGGGATAAAGAACACAACGGAAGAGACCACGTGGCTTTGGGCAGGGACCTCTCTGAAGAAGGGAGGGTACACTAGAGCAGTACAGGGCATAACCTGCCTGGCTGGTAGTGTATCAACACCTCCTAAGCCACTATCACTTGGAATAATGCACATTTAGAATGTTGTGCTCTAAAGACATTGACATTTTCTTCACTGCTACTAGGAACATGTCAGAGCTCCTCTATGTCACCCTGGGGGGTTCTGTGGAGCCATTGGGATTATTTGGGTTCTTCCTTTGAAATATATGAAAAATTGAAGTGGGCTGGAATAAAAATAGGGGGAGTGAGAAAAATGAACCGTGTTTGTCCACATATAGCAAACTTAGTGGTGTGGTTTAGCAAGAAATTATGATCGGGGGACAGCAAGTGGGAATCATACATAATTATTACCTTTTCATTTCTCATCTTTGTCTTTATTTGGTCACTGCAGCCATAATTGCATGTGTTTTGTCATAGAAGTGCCCATACAAATCAGTTTTGTTGTGGCATGAATTAAACGAGCGGCAATGGTATTATAAAATATATTCAGTTTGGAACACTGTTATTGCTTAAAATACACAGTTAATGTTAGGTTATACTGCTGCCTCCAAAGATCTAAATTCGAAATCAGTGTTGGAGCACAGGTGAATTGGCCATTCTTATTTTATTCTTCATATACTGGTGTTGTATTACAAACTGCAGCCTGCTTAATAGATGCCTATTCTGGAAAAGCAAGAATCCCAGTTCCCGCCTGTTCGTTAGAACTGAGTCCATAGGCAGCTTTAAAACAAGCAAAACCTCATGTGGATGGTTCTGTTAAAAAGGCAGGAACTGAACTGCACTGGTTAATTTCAGAGACATTGGGGACTATTTTTTTTCAGAAGTCTTTAGCTACCATGACACTATCACTTTTGAAACTCAGATGCTAGTTGTTCTCACTTTTCCATTTTCAACTGGACATCTCTGTGCAAAAGTAGCAAATATTTAAAACATCCCTTTCTTTTCCTCGTATTGTGGTATGTCTTCATATGGTGTATCTTCAAGCAATTTTCGCAGGGGCAAATTGTTTATAACAAATTCCTTCGTATTCATAATTACAGTCAACTCTTTGAATGAAAAACTTTTATTAAACACCTTTGTGAAATGCTAGGTACAGACTTACTGGGGAGGAAATGAGAGACTAAAAGGGCTGTTGCATCCTTACTAACAACCGCTTAATGCATTTTCATGCCAGGCGTTTGGTTTGGCTTTTGCCTTCAAATCATGTTTGTGCATTTGGAGAAGGAAGCACAGATACTTTTTGGTTTGCTTTTTAAATACTGGTGTGAAAGATCACTTACTTTTTGGTTTGCTTTTTAAATACTGGTGTGAAAGATCACTTCCTATCAAGAGGCCAAATGCCCTGGTCTGGCAAAATGAGGTGCTTGCAAGGGTCTATGTGATTCCTTCTGATCACACAGTTTTCCTACAATAGTGTGTCTGTTATTTGCAGGGTGGGTGATCTTCAGATATTAATGGGTCTTTAACTCCCTCTAAAAAAGGAAAATGTGTCTCATGATTATGATAATTTACCTATTCATCTTGTCTCCCTTACTTTTTCGGTTCTCTTTTTTTTTCTTTTTTTCTTTTCAGGATGGAGTAGGTGTAGATGAGAAGCTGTCTTTACGGCGGGTGGCCGTCGTAGAAGATTTCTTTGACATTATCTATTCCATGCATGTTGAAACTGGGCCCAATGGAGAACAAATCAGAAAACATGCTGGACAAAAGAGAACGTATAAAGCAGTAAGTAAAAAAAAAAACAGCTAAAAGTGAACACGAGTCTCTAAAAATGTAAGTTATTTGAGTATAGTCACATGGCATGAGGTTTGTGGAGGGTTTTTTTCCAACTATATTAGTACTGACACCCTCACTCTCAAATTGATTTCAGAGATCTTTCATTAGTGCATGAAAACATATTTTTTGGAAATCACATTTACTGTGTGATAAGGGCCACATCCACTGACTTCACCACAGATTCTCCCATTGGTACAAGGAGAGAATTTGCTATTTCTATAACAGTTTCACAATTTTTCTAATAGGTCTATATTAGTTAATTGCTTTTAAATGGATGAAGTGTTAAAGAAGACTTTGAAGATATTGTCACAGCTTGGCTAAATGGATTGCTGTATTTCAGCATATAAATGAAGGTGCCTTCTAGTTTATTGCCACAGACTAATACTTAATGGTTTAATGGTATGAAAACGTGTAAATGTCCTAAATTCAAAGAGCTGGAAAACTACTAGGTACAGTGAAAGTGTTGAGAGAGCACCTCCCATACCTGCATAAACTGGCTGAGTAGAGAGAAAATATTATTTCTAAAATTTTAATTGCATCAGTAAAGTTTTAAATTAGCTATAAATAGCTTTTGTGATTAGTGACACAAATATAACACTACTGTCTTATGGAGAACTAATGAAACATTTGCTGCACTTTCCCAAGGTGCTTAAAATGCATGGTCTTGCCTGGCTTTGGGTGACCAACTTTCCATGTGCAGGGCTGTGATAGTGCCAGGGCACACTCAGACGTTGATCCTGACCCACCTGCTCAGCTGGCTCCAGAAGCACCAGGGGCTCCCCCAGGGTGCCAGGGCAGGGGTGCCCAGCCAAGGCCCATCACACAGCCCTGGCCAGTCTGTAGGGCATCCAAGGTACCTCTCCCCCTGGTCCTAGTGGGATAAGGCTGGCAGGGAGCTGTGGACAGGGTTGTGCGGTGACCTATCACCCTGAACACAGTTCTTTGTCTTAAAAACAGCCTGCAGTTATGTGAGCTGCTTTTCATCAGAGGTCACCAGAATACGGGGAAGCTCCAGGTTGCCGATTCAATTTCGGCTGTAAGAAACAGCTGTTTTTCCATTACTGTTTTTTTCACCCATATAGCAATCTTTTCTCTGTATCTGTGAATCCCTTCATAATATTTTATTTATAGGCTATTTCAGATGGTTTGTTGCAGGATAAGCTCTTGGCAAAATTTCTTATAATTTGTTCCCAGAGGTATTGACCTTAAGATAGACATATGAAGACATCTTTCATCTGGGTATGCTTTTGTAGGGCTTGGAGTGTTATTTCAGGGTGAACTAACACAAACTCTCTAAATTAATTTTCATCTGGCACATCAGCCGTTTTGATACTTTGTCTTCTTTTTCAGAAAGCATTAGAAAAGTGATATTTTCCATTGACCTTTGTATTTTGCTTTACTTTAGTAGGCTGTTCAAAGGCATAGGTCACAAACATCTTAGAATAATATACAGCTATAAGGAATGCTGTCAGCTATAAATACAATACTTCAAGTCATCATCCCATAAATGTGTGCCAAGTAAAATATTTACTACTGTAAGAATCCTATGATTGCAGGTCAGAGAAGAAATTTGTTTATTGTGAATAGTATTAAAGACTAGTCTATCTTCGGTGAGAAGAACTATTTGTGCAGATTCAGTAGCCTACACAGTAGTTTTATCTATTGTCAACTTCTATTGCAATTGACACAAGCCCGTTGCATTGTTAAGGATGCCTAAATGTAAGTTGTTGTCAGTCTGCAATATTTGTGCATTCATTTAATTGTATATTAATTTATCAAGGGCATTGAGTCATCTTTCCCAGTGACAGGATTCACATGTATAATTTTGAAAGACTTCCATAGATTAAAAAAATGGAAAAAAGCATCCAGAAGAAAAAATTCCAATTCTTGCTCTCTATTCTGACATAAGATTTAGGTTAAGTAAACAGGCATCAAACTCTTCCAGGCTATCCAGGGGAACACGTGCTCCTTTACTAGACCTGTCCATGAAAATGCCTTTAGTAAAATTAAGAGCTGTAGTGTCAGTCTGTTCCAGGAAGCCACGCAGTATCTACATCCTTTGTGGCACTGTAAGGACGAAAAAGGTAATATCTCAGGTAACTGTCTCCCAAAACATTATACTCTAAAAGCTTTATAAATCAAACTGAAGTACTATGGTGGGGTTTAATTTCATTAAGTGAATCTGGAACAAGGTTAATTTAGTCTCGTTTCTTTATTCACATGTCAGAAGTGAATCATTCCTGAGATCTCTTCATGTATTTATCATTCATAAGTACTCACCAAATGGTTTGAGTGAAGAACTTTTATAAGAGCAGTGGTTCACAAACTGTATGCTACAATTGCTATTTGTAATTCACTCCTGGCATGATATGGTCACATTGCTTCTGTTTTCTCGCTAGACAACCAAAGCCTTTCAACAGAGAAATTATGGGGAGAAAACACCGCAATTTTGGCACAAAATTCCTGAACTTCTGAAGCTCATAAATAATGTCATAGATTTTCAATGCCTAAGTATTTCTGAAAAATTAATGGCACAGCCCTTGAGAATTGCAACACATTGATTTAAAGTAATTAATTTGCTTATATGTGTGTGAGTCTCATTTTCAATAGTGAACCTGCTCCACTCAAAGTTTTGAATACGCTCAAGAATGATTGGAAGGGTAACAAAATTGTCAAAGGTGACAATTAACTACTGCCTTCATTTACATAGAGTAACAAGTTTGATATAGCTAAAGTCTTTTTAATTTTTGATAGTCACCCTGGGTGCTGGGGGCTGGGTGCTAAAATACATCAGAATGTCTCTCTAAAAAGGTGTTCAGAACACCTGACAAATTCAGTTAGGGAATCTGCACTGCCTTGTTTATGTTAGCTGCGTGGAAATGCATGATATTTTTACAACTGATTGATTTGTGTGGAACTTCCTACAGCAGCGCTGTGCAGGAAGATAAATAGGATGTGGTACTTGAGACCTCTTAAAGACCAGAGCTCTGGAAAGAGTCTTTCCACTTCAGTTGTGGCAGCAATGTACCAAGCTTGAACTTTAGGATTTTTGGCACAAACCCTCTAGATAAATTAGGGAAGGCATCTGTCCTTCAATATTTAAGTTTAGAATCAGGTCCCATTCTCTTCTCCTCTGTACTCTAAAAGACCAGAAGGGAATTGTATAAACTCTGTGTGTACAATGTGGGAGAGTAACCTTGAAAGTATGCAAAACAGTAGGAGTGTCCTATTTGACTGGCAGGTTTTGAGCTCATTTAGGGTGCCTGACTCGTATACAAGGTAAGATTGATGTGCTGTGTTCCTTGCCAGCATGACTTTAGGTAGATCAATACCAGCAAATAACCCAGACATGGCTTATGCATGTAAAATGAAACCAAGAACTTTAAATCATATCCAAAGTATGCCAGACTGACGGAATAACTAATGTGGAGCTTTTAATCTCTGCTATTTTTCCAGTTCCCAGGGAAATTTACAAACAGGGAAAACACTGGGGGTCTTGATCTGGGAGATAATTCCTTCACAAAGGCAGGATATGTGACACAAGGCCTGGCCAAGTCAGTTGCTCAGCAGGGGCACAGGTGACTAGGAAGATGCGGAAGGTGAAAAGAGCATGTTCTTCAGGGCAAGGGAAAGCAGCCGTGCCCAAAGAGGTCCATGCTTGTCCTGCATTCCTGGGTCCTCTGCTGGGCCTCACAGGAGGTGGAGTGAAATGCTGATGCAAGCAATGCTGTCAGGAGAAAGTACCAGGATCTCGCAGGGGTATCTCCGCTAGCAGTTGCTGCCACAGCTCAGAGCCTAAGAGGAACTGTTTTGCTTAGGGGTAGTACTTTTCACTCTGTGTTCCCAGGGAGTTATTTTTGTATAGGCATCCAGCTCTGAAAGGAGAACTGTGGCATCAAACTGGGGATGGGGACACATTGGAGAGAAGTGTTCAGGAAAAGAATCCATCTGGTATATTTGGGAAAGGCATGCAACGAGCACATAGCAGGATTTCTGTGCCTTTGTAGAACTACATTTCTTGATTTAAACTATTCATCTCTGTCTACAACTTAAATACAAGTGCTGAGGGGTATATCAGAGGTGGGAGTAACTGGGAAAAGTTGTGGCTACAGTAGCAGCATAATGCAACAGGCTCAAGCTGTCAGGACAACTCTGTGATTCAGTGCAAACCAGGAAAAAAATAGCCTTATTACACTTTTCAAGAAGTGAAAATGGTCTGTGATGAGGCTGGCGATCTAAAACATTTGTGTTACCTCTCATGCCCAGCTATACATAATGACAGGTCAGATGAAGTGATTAAACCCTACATTTCAGAATAGATTTGATTTTCCTTACTTTGTTTTAATGTCCTTAAAAAAGGCATTAGATTTTCATTCATTTAAATGATTGAGGAGGTGCCTCACCTTTCTGTGTTATACCTGGACACATTTTCCCACAGCTAAGTGCATCATCTAGCTGAGAGCTGTGTGTCTCATAGCCACCTTAAGCACCTTTAATTCTATGTACATATTCTACTTGAATATTTTAACTACGAAGGATGATCTGTCTGTTGAGTCTGTGAGTCTCTGTGCAAAACCTTGAAACACTACAGCAGTGAACTTGAATTGTGAGTGAGGGTTGTCATGTCTTGGCAGGTGTAATGGGTTGTTGGTTAATAAGACTCCCAACCCATGAATAAAAAAAAGAGCCATTGGGCTGCTGAGCTGGAAGAAGCAGGCTTGTAAAACATGGGGGAGATACTAATGTGTCAAGGGAAAGTAGCTTGAGACAAAACTCTCATCAGACAGGTAGTACATAAATGTATAACTTCTGAGGCATTAATAGGAGTCTTTTCGATGTGGGGCAATATTTGGGGTCTTGTGCCTCATCCAGCTGTTTCAGTGATAAATGTTTCTTGATTTTGGATCAAGATTTTGAGTAGCTTTCCATGTCTCCTGTCAGCCTAAGAAAAGCCTTTCTGAGACTGAGAAACAAGGGGTTACCCTTTTTCCCTCCAAAAACAGGTGTGTGCTTGTGAGTCCCCTGTGAACATCACACTGAGTGTGTTTTCCTCAGGGAAAAATTTTTTGACAGGTTGCACTGTGGGATAACATCATCTCCTTCCTGATCAAACAGGGCTAAAGTAGGTTTGGGGCTTGGCTGGTTTCTGTACAGGACAGACCTTGTCCTTGGGGAACTGGAAGAACTCGAGCTTTGTGCAGGGCCTTAGAATGCTTAAATTCTTGCATCCACACCATTCTTGTGTGCATGTGGCAAAAGAGTCAAGCCCCATGCACTTTTACTCTGTGAGCTCATTCCTGCTTCTTTGCAAAGGGTGAGTGTGCAGTATCCTGGCAATTATCCTACTAGCAGGTGTTTCCCATCGCTTCCCTCACAGAAAGCAGCTTCTGCTATTTGGGGAGAGAAGGGAAGGGGGCTGTGAAGCACAAGTTTAGCACACGAGCGAGCAGCATTTCCCACAGTGTAGCGGGGTAGCAAGCTCTTGATAAAATTCCCAGCAGTGATAGATCTGATTTCCTATGTCAGCCCTCTATTCTGACCTCTTGCTGAGGAAAGGAGAGGGCTTCCCTTGGCTGGCTTGCCCTCCTGTCATCAAGAAAGCAATTTCTGCCACCTGGTTTGATGGCTGTGGGCCCAGGACAGATTACCATCTTCACTCTATCCCCGTCTTTCCTTCCCTCCTCCTGGAGTCTTCTTATGATCATCTTTCCCCCCTTTACCCTCCTTAATTAAAAAATACAAACACACAGGCAAAATCTCTATTCTGACACATTGTATCTTCCAGACTACACATACATCCTCCATGTTAATTCTTTAGAGGTTAATAGGTTCACTTGCAAAATTTCACTCCCTCTCCTCACACTTGTCTTTCCTACTCTGCCATATGTGTCCTAAAATCTGCCATTCAGTTTAGGACTTGTTAATTTTCCAAGTAAAAATTTAGCTCTGAAAGCTACATCATCACAACATCCTGCACTTAAATCATCTGAGTATTGGAGAGAATAAAGGAAATGCTTTGCTTGTTTTCTCTGCCTGTAGTGATGGAGTAGGAATGCAATAGGCTTCTCACAGACAATTAGGACATTCATTGCTTAGATCCAATGTAAATCAGATTACATGCTCAGGTAGTGGATTATGTGCCTGGACTAGTTGGGCTCTTCATGGGATCCAATAAGCAAGCCTAGACAGGCCTTCATTACTGGGCAATGTTTTGGATGCCATCATATATGTCAAAATATATCAAAGACTTTTTGCTAATGATGAAGTAAGATCATAAAAGCTTTGACTCTTAAGCCACTGTAATCAACTAATTTTCCTCTCAATTCAGAGTTAAAACCAAGTATATGTAGATGTGCATGGACTGTATTGTTAGGAAATGCTTACATCTTATCCCATAATTTCTGAGGCTAAAACAAACCCTGTGTAATTTTTGCAGTTTTTGCTTAATGCTCTGGAGGTTCTGTTTCTTCTTCATATATCTTTACAATGTAAAAAAGCATATAGATATAGTAGCTATACCTAGTACACAATACCTAAACACAAACCTGCTAGAATCTGTTTTTCTGATTTCTCCATGGTACAGAATACATCCAGTTATGAGATAACACATCTCTACAAGCAGCAGAAGATATACCACTATGCAATAAAACCACTAGTAAGAGTAAGGAATCCCATAAGAATGTTTATTAGTGCTTATATATTTGAGAAAAGTATACTTATAATTTTTTTCTTTTAAATCAATCCAAGTAATTTTATCAATATGGTAAATCAGCACTCATTGATCTTTAATTGGAATGGGCATGTGCATGAGAAGTTTCTTGTAAGTCATGCCAAAAATATGCCAGTCTGATTTGTCAGAGTATGTAAATAAATAATGCAATATCCCTCACTTCTTTTTTCTGACTTTATTTTTTCTTAAAATGTAGAAGCATATGAATATTTTATTTATTTTTTTTTGGCATGCATTTACAATAAACCAATATTCTTTTTTTATAACACATCACTGGAAAAGATGGTCTGGCTATATATTTCATAAGCTAATAGCCTTGAGAAGAGGGCTAGGAGCTGGGCCACTGAAGGCAGTGAGAGTCTACAGCATCAGCAAGGACTGAATCATTACTTCCTTCTTTTGGATAGAATAAAGGACAGAAACAATTTTTCCTGATGAAATCAGAACACAGTTATTTCTGCATAATTACTTAGAAGGTGTCATAGGCCTCCAGGTTGTGCTCTGAAACACTCACATGCAAGCCAGCTCCATGAATTACATTAGTTCAGTCTTGTGCACAACCTGGTAAACTCTACTGAGAGCTGAAATATAGGATTTTATGTTAAGCCTTGTGCTAATTTGGTTGAGCGTTTCTCGGCTGTCGCAGGTTTCTTTCGCCCCTGGGTC
>WAAG01020432.1:0-22764 GCA_013390105.1 Tichodroma muraria
TTTGTGGGTTAATTTTCCTGACAAATGCAAAAGCTGTTTGCCATTAACCTCCACCATGCATAGAAACATAGAGCTGGGTTCTGGCAACAGCAGTTTTGGGATGACTCTATCATTTTTGCTGCTTTAAAAGGACCAAAGGGTGCTGGTAAAGAGTGGCTAAACATGATCCTAGGTGTGCCCAGATGGACAAGAGTGCAAGGGCACTTTGCCTGTGTCAGCAGTGGTGTGCCCAAAAGGACCAGGGTAGTGACCATCACCCTGTGCTGAGCTCTGCTGAGGCATATCCAGTCCTGGGAGCAGTTCTGGGCCTCTCACTCTGACGAGGACATTGAGGAGTTGGACCATGTCCAGAGAAAGGAACGGAGTTGGGGAAGGGTCTGGAACATAAGGAGCAGATGAGGAGTATGGGGGGTTCAACCTGGGCAGCCTGTTGAGAATGATTTTCTTGCAATGGAGTAAAGGAGGCTCATTTTCTCTTTTCAACCAGGAGTAAAGGGGGAACCTTCTCACTGTCTTCAACTCCTGTGGCAGGACTTCTCCCTTACCACAGTAGACCTTATCTGCTCTGTCCATCAGGTGGTGTGACAATTCCAGACATTCTCCCCCCCATAGGAATTGATGAGATAATCCAGGTCAGTTTGCCTACCTAGTGAGTTATTTCTCTCTGGCACCAGGAGTGGAATTCCCAATAAACAACTGGCATTGAGAATAGGATGTGGAGAGATAAGCTGGAATTCCTGACTGAGACACTTCACTTTACAAACTATAAAAGCTACAGAAGCTTTCACAGAGGCAGAAGCCTCCTACACACACCTTGGAAATATGTGGGACTTTTCCCAAAGTTTGGATGCAAATTCCATGGATACTTTCCCGAAAACTGAGTGAAAGTATTCTACGTGTATTCCATCATCAATTTGATGGTAAGTTACATTGAATCCTAATCTACACTATTTCTTAGCTAGCTGTAATGTAGGTACCTTTTCATTGTGCACTGTATTTTATCTACTAGTAGTTATTTTTGGTTTATCCTGTGTAGTAAGTAGTCTATTCAAAGTCTGATGTCTGTTAATTTTGTGTCTATTCAATAAATAATTCATTTTGCAATAGACATAATCAGCCATTATCAAGAACTTGTGAACAAGAGCAATCTGGGTGCAGGCCGCCCCAAACAGAGGTACTGCCAGAAATCTGAGTCAAAGGCAGGACTTATCTAAGCTCATCTCCATTTGTAAAGGTTGGGCTTTGCTCCCAGGTAACAAGCAACAGAACAAGAGGAAATGGTCTCAAGTTGCACCAGGGGAGGTTTAGATTGGATATCTTCATGGACAGAGTTGTCAAGACGTGGCAAAGACTGCACAAAACAGTGGTGAAGTCCCTATCCCTGGAGAGATTTAAAAGCCATGTAGATGTGTCATTTGGGACATGTTTAGTGGTGTCCTTGGCAGTACTGACGGAATGATTGGACTCAGTGATCTTAGGGGACTTTTCCAACCTCAATGATTCTGTGATTCTGTTTCAAAACTCAGCCTAAGGAGAGATGAGCATATCTATCATGAATGCACAGGAGTACACCACTCACTTACAAAGGTGATACACAGTGCATTGATGCCCCAGAGCACTATGGCTTGAGTCTCAACTTGGGAAATACTGAGGAGCTTCCTAAATGTTTAATTGTACTCCTCACTTCTAATTGCACTGGATGTAATAGCAGGAAGATATAAATCTGGAAGACAAAGCAATATCTGTATATAGACACTTCTAGCTGATATTTATTTTATTCTCTTTCCAAAGTTGGCTCTCTGAACCATCCATCCCCAGCACTGAGTGCTCCAATACCATCCATAAAATGAGCTTCCACAATTTGCCTACAGGTAAGAATGAAATTAAGCCATTCCAGGCTAAAATAAGGGAAGAAAAAAAAAAACCCAAGCCCAAAATCCTCAGGGCCTAAGAATCAATATGAGGATACAAAGCATTGTAGTAGAGAAACAATCCCCACAGGGATAATCCTGCCTTTCACTTCACTCCCAGCAGCTGCAGTCATTGATGAGTGCAAATTGCTTTTTCTCTTTGTAATTCAGCATTTGGGTGTGTGGATTTCACTGGTTTTATTGGAGTTCTGCTCCCAGTGGAAATGCTGGCAATGCCGCAAGGCTTACAAAGACTGGAGGGCTTCAAGTGTGGATGTGATTTGGGTGCAAATGGACTTTATTGGCACCAGGAAATAAAGAGAAAGATGCAGAGAAGAATGGAGGGGTTGAGGGAAGTGATGGAGGGACAGTGGGAGGATGGGATAGAGGGATGAAGGGATGGAGATAGGTATGGAGGGATGAATGGAGAGATGGAGGTATGGAGTGATAAGAGTGATGGAGGAATGAAGGGATGAGGAAACAGAGGGAGAAATGGAGAGAGGATGTGATGGAGGGACTGATGCCAGTATGGAGAAATGTAGGAATGGAGGAAGGATTGGAGGGCTGGCAGGAGGGATGGGGTGAAGGTGGAGGCAAGGCTAGAAAGGAGTGTGGGATTTGGGGCTGTGAATCCACCCTGGGAATCAGATTTCAGAGGAAGCAGTCAGCAGGTGATGGCTGGGGGGTGTTTTGGTTTGGGTTTGCAACTGCAAAAGAGGCAAAAGGAAAGAATAAAATGTGTGTGTGTGTGTGTGTGTGTGTGTGTCCGCACATAGGTGTGCACACAGTTGAGCAGCTCCCACATGTGTACACGTGTGAGCAAGTATTTGTGCATGAGTGCATGCACATGGAAGCACACACGTGTTGGGTCTATGTCTGTCTGTGCATGGGTGCATCTGTTCATGTGTTCACATGCATGTGTACAGCATGTGCGCATTTGTGAGACTGGATGTGTGTGTACATTTGTGTGTGCACGTGTGCACGTGTGCATGCATGTGCATATAGGCATGTGCTTGTGCATACACCTACGTATGCAGCATGTGTGTATGTGAGTGGACAGACATGTTGTCTTAGTTTGGAAGACAGGTATCTACCAGGAAAAGCAGGAGCCTTCCTGGGAATGGAGAATGCAAAACCTCCTCCCTCCAAATTGTTGTAATTTTGAAATGAAAGGGCTCTCAGGCAAAGATGTGAGGATAGGAATAACAATTCTTTACTACTGCATATAACAAGATAAACAAAATAACAATAACTATGGCATTAACAACAAACAGAACCAGGGACCCAGTCAGAGTTTTCTCTGCCGCTGGCACTTTCCCCTTTGGTGCAGTTACCGTCACAGGCATCCAGAGTGAGCAAAAAAAAAGTCCCAGGGTGCTGGCCTAGATGTGTCAGAAGCTCGGCAGCTGCAGTTGGAGCTGTGGAAACGTCCCGGCAGCAGGCGGGGTGCGGGACACGGCATGGAGAAACCCAGAGCAGGAGCGGAGGAACAGTGGGTGCGGCTCCCAGCAGGGCAGGGAGAGAGCAGGATCCGAATTCCCGGGGCACACACGAACAGACGGTGCTGGGTCACTCCGAGCTGAGCTTCAGTGGTGCCGGTGAAATCTCCCCGCGGTAAAAAGCCAACAGCCTCGCTGTTCCCTCCGAGAGAGCAGCTTCCCCAGCGAGAAGTGAAGTCCGGGTGCCGCCCTCTCCCCTGACTTCGGCCACTTCTTTTGTCTTTCTTGAGTACCAATAAGTACCCAGTAATTAGTTCCCTAGCAATTTATGGGAAAAAATTCTGTGAGAAAGAAACCCAACCCCCAATACATGTCTAGTTCTCTGTGTGTTCATGTTCATATTTATGTCTGTGTGCATGTATGTGCTTGCACATGTGAATGCAGGTGTGCATACCGTTGTGCATGTATGAGCACAGGGGTGCATTTTCACAGTTATTCATGCGCGCGTTTGTGCATGTGTGTACAGGGGTGAGTGTATGTGCACAGGTTTGAGTACACATGCATGTGTTTGGATGTGCTTGCATGTGTGTGCAGTCATGTGTGTGTACATACGTGTGCACAACTGTGTGTACAAATGTCAGTGTGCACTGCATATACACTGACATGCGAACCTGCATGTGTGAATGTGATTTGTGTGGTTTTGCATGTCCATGTGTCTGTGTGTAAATTGCATTTGTGTGTGAGTTGACATGTGTGTGCATGTGAACAAATGCCTGTGCAGGTGTGTGTACACAAGTGTGTCTTGCATGTGTGTTTGCATTCCTGTGCATGCATGTGTGCAGGTGTGAGTAACCATGCATGCATGTGCATGAACACATGGGCACCTTGCACATATGTGTGCAGGTATGTGACTAAGTATTTGTGTGTGCGCGCACATGCATGGGCATTTCTTGCATGTTTGTGCTCTGCTGTATGTCCATGCAGCTACATGCACACAAACATGGGCATGTATCCACATGTGTGTGCAACTGTGTGTGACTGCAGATGTATGTGTGCACACAAACACACGCATCTCTCATGTATGCGTGCAGGTGTGTGTGTGACCACACATGCATATGTTTGCACACATGGGCACCTTGCACATGTGTGGAGGTGTGTGATCAATCAGGCAGGTGTGTCTACACATGAATGTATGTGACTTGCCCATATATGTACAGGTGTGTGACCATGCATGTGTGCACACACACAGGAGTCTTTGTTGGGTTTGCATGTCTGGCATGTGTGTGTGCAGGTGTGTGATTGTGCAGGTGTGTCTGTCCAGGTGTGTCTGAAGTATGCAGGTCTGTGCACACATGGGCCACATGGGTGTGTCCCCTTGTGTGTGTGCAGGTGTGCAGCTGTGCAGGTCTGTGGCAGTGGAGGTGTGTGCACACACACATGGGTATGTCTTACATGTGTATGTGCAGGTTTCTGTGACTCTGCAAGTGAGTGCACAGGAGTGCCTTGTACATGTGTGTGCAGGCCTGTGACCAATCATGTGTGCGCACACATGTATGGGTGTGCTTCACATGTGCTTGCAAATGTGTGTGGCTGTGCAGGTCTGTGCACACACAGAGCCATGTCTCACGTGTGTGGGCAGCTGTGTGGCCGTGCAGGTGTGGGCGCACACATAGCTATGTATCACACGTGTGTGTGAGTGGGTGTGCAGGTGTGTCGCGCGTGTGCGTGCCTTGCTCGTGTGAGTGCAAGCCCCTCCCCCACGCCCCGCCTCCGTGGTGCGGGGCGGAGAGCGGAGCTCGGGGCGGAGAGCGGTGCGGAGTTCGGAGCGCGGAGCTGCCGCCATGGCGTGGCCCTGCATTACCCGTGCCTGCTGCATCGCCCGTTTCTGGAACCAGTTGGACAAGGCGGACATCGCCGTCCCTCTCGTTTTCACCAAATACTCGGAGGCCACCGAGCATCCTGCCGCCCCCACGCCCCCGCCGCGCCCAGCGGCCCCCATAGAGACCCAGCCCGGCGGCGAGGCGGCTGCGGGGGCCGGAGGGGGTGAGCCGGCTCCCGGTCCCGCCCGGCCCGGCCTGGCTCCGAACGCCTCTCCCCCGGCCGACTCGGTCATGCGGCACGACTACAAGCCTTGGAAGGTGCAGCGGCCGGAGCCGAGCTGCAAGCCCAAGAGCGAGTACCAGCCCTCGGACACTCCCTTCGAGAAGGAAACGCAGTACCAGAAGGATTTTCGTGCCTGGCCCATCCCCAAGCGGGGCGACCACCCCTGGATCCCCAAACCGGGACCTTCCGCCGTCCTGGCCCTGGACCGCGCTCCCCCGGAGAAACCGTCTCAGGAGAAGCGGCGGAAGGTGCACCTCGCTCCCGAGAAGAAGGAGGAACACCTCGAGGTGGAGGATGAGCATCCCAAAACAGTGCGGCCCGGGGAT
Source organism: Tichodroma muraria (assembly GCA_013390105.1). Taxonomy (NCBI): domain Eukaryota; kingdom Metazoa; phylum Chordata; class Aves; order Passeriformes; family Sittidae; genus Tichodroma; species Tichodroma muraria. The sequence goes on from WAAG01020432.1 coordinate 5,779, forward strand.
GGGAGAGAGAAGGGCCAGAAGAAGGCGGAGGAAGTGGGCGGGCAGCCGGCGGAGCCGAACAGAGGCCGGGCGGCTGCCGATGTTGTCAACAGGCAGATCAAAGAGGAGGCGGCGGCGGGGGTCAGCTCGTCCTACAGGTAAGAAGACATATCCCCGTCGCCACCTATCCATCTAGATCCCCAACCTGCCGGCCCCTCCCCGGCTCTTATGCAGTCCCCCTGGGCGTTTCCCCGGCGGAGCATCCCACCCTGGGAGTGAGGCTGTGAAACATTCTAAGGGGGCTTGCAGATTTCCTGCCGGGGGGCATGCTTAAATTCACCATCTCTCTGGGAGTCGATGATGGGGCAGTAGGTATTGTGCAGGTAGTGAATACAGGGACACATTTTGTCGGTGGATTTGGCAGCAGGTTTGGGTGTCTTTGTGTTCCCTCCTCCACTGCATTCCAAAATTCAGAGACATCCGCCACCTCGGATTTCCATAGGGGTAATGTTTGGGGTCACCTCTGTGGGATGTGCAAGTCGCCTCTGGTCCTTTCCAAGCACATCCCTGGTTGTCATGCTGCAGCCAACCCAAAGGACCGACCACCTGACCACATCCCAGGGGGCCTATGCATGAATGGATGCCTCACACGCAGGAGCTTCCCAGGAAGCATCCCAGGCTGGCCCACGCTCAAGACAAAGCATCCCGGGTATGCGCCTGGATAAGGGACATGCATCCTAGGCCGCTTGGGTGGGGCAGCCTTCAGATGCTGCCATGTTTTAATGCAGCGCAGCAGGGGATGACACACCTTTCTGTCCCTCCCTACCACCTCCCCAACCAACTAGAAATGGATCTCCTTATTTCACCTCAGCAGTAGACCTTTTTTTGGGATTCAGAGTGTAAAGCTCCTTGCAGTACTGCTGTTGTTGTTTCTCTCCGGGTTAAGGCGTTCGATGTGTTGGGAATGCAAAAACAAAAGTGGTTGCCCTGCATGTACGTTTGCAAGGAGGGTTTGCTTTCCAACGCTTTCTTTGGCAGAGCCCATCACTGGGCTGAGACCAGGGTAGAAGTGGCATAGAGCAAAGCTGGGGGTTATGGTGACAAAAGTGTGATTGCAGCCTTTTTGCTTTTCCCTATAGCTGTGTGAATGCTGAGGTGTTTATGGCTTTGAATGATTTATTTTCCTTCTTGGGTTGATTAGAAGTGACACCTGGCCATCAGACAGGTAGTACATTGACGCAGATTTAAGATGAAACTGGGACTTGACTCCTCTGTCCCACTGGTGGCACTGCAAAGCTAACAGTCATCTGCTTTCCCCCCTCCCTGAATGGGAAACAGTTCAAGCAGTGAGACCTTGATTTTTGCTGTCATTTGGCATCAGCTGTAACTCTCACTGGGTAACGCTGGAGGCTCAGGTGCATCCAGGTGTGACATAGTCCTTGGCTGAGACATAAGAAAATGGCCAGGGATTTTTGGGGGCTCTGTTTTCTAGGGGTGGAGAATGTGGGGAAATGGGTCTCTAGGAGTAGCACAGCCCTTAAATCTGCTGTGAACTGAGACAGCTTTTTGTCTGCTCATCTTGCAAGGTCTGGGCTCATGCTGGAGATAGCAGGGCTAAAGCAGAAAGCTCTCCTGGAACTGGAGAACCGATGTGTTGCTTCTCTTCCACTACTACAAAGGATAATTAGACTTCTTTGCATATTTAAATGCAGATTGCTCGCCTTTCTATCCCTCCAGTCTGCTCCACCAAATCCTAAGGCACTGGGCTAGGATTCCTCTGCAAGGAAAGGGGTTGGATCAGCAGGGATGTTAAACCTAAGATCTAGAAGGGTTCAGCTTTCTTTGTGTTGCTTGTTGGCTTTCACAATACTCTTAGGGCTTCTCTTCCCACTTGGGAAAGTGTTCTCCCACTTCCATATTTTTCTTCCTTGCCACATGTTGCAGAAGTGTTTGCTCTGACACTCAGCCATAGAGCATAAGCACCTCTTCATTAATGTGTAAGTGACGCTTTGGCTAATTGTTTTCATTTTCTGTTCAAATTAGGCATCTTCTAAGTGTTGTTTATTGTTTGGATTCTTTTTTAACACCGAATTCTTCAAATCCTAATTACTGCCAAGAACCTGGCTGCTGACATGCTGGGTGGGTATTGAAATCTCCAAGGATGGAGACTCACAGCCTATTGGGGCAACCTTATGGGACACCCAGTGGCCAAAAATTACCTCCTAATTACCTCTTGCTAGAGAGGAGCAAGGACGGCTCACATGGGGCTTTTCTTCCTTGTGCATGGATGAAGGCTCCCCATCAGCAGAGAGTGTGGGGGAGATTTTCTTACAATCCTCTGTCACTGATGCAAATCAGTGTTTCCAAGGCTGGGAAACAATTCCTTGGTGAAACCAAAGACCAGACCGGCAATAGTTTTTAAGCTCTCTGTGTCCCACCGGCTATTATTTCCATGTGAGGAATACCTGAAAGCATGGGATAGAGTAAGCGACTAGCCCAAGGTCATGGAGGAAGTCCATGCTAAAGGGAAAAATTCTCTTTTTTAACCCTTGTGCACCTAGACAGATGAATATCACAGAGACCATGTGCCTGTGACCACCTCCCAGGTCCACCCAGAGGTACACAGCAGAGGTAGTGTCTGGTGGTGATATCCATGGAAGATGGAAGTTCCTCCCAGCCAGAGGGATTGAGTGATTTGTTTGTATTAGCATTTGAGCAGAAGCCTTCAGTGAGGCCAGAGTGCCAGGACTATGGATGTCTGCCAGAGACTGCCTGTGCCCAGGGATCCTACAGAATAAATAGGATTGATTTCCAATATTTCTTTATCTTACTGATAGTATTTACATTATTTATATTTTTATATTTGTATATTTATTAGCAATAGTTCATTCACTATTCAGTTATACATGGTATTTATTTATGTACTTATTCCCACTGCTCTCACTGTGTGTGCCGTGGTCAAGCAAGGTTTTAGCACTGAGGGGTTTCTTGCCTCAGTTTCCCTCCCCAGCACATGAGCTGCCCAAGTTTACAGGTAACCAAGGCAGGCTACATCTTCTTCATTCTGCCTTCCCCCACTTTCTCTTTGGTCCTGCTTTTCAGGACCCTGAGGAACCAAGGACCAGGGAATCCTTCAGTCAGGTCAGTGACCAGCCCCTTGGAAAGCCTCTGGTGGTGGATGAAGCTGTTTCTTGTTCAATGCTATGAGGGCTTTATCTGTATTGGGTGAGGGGATTTCTCCCCCTGAACTTCTGGATAGGATAGGCAGAGCATTTCTCCCTGCTGTGCCAAAGGATGGAGTGGGCTGGACTTGACCCTGGGGGTTTGGGACCAGAAAGAGCAAGCAACAACATGTGTGCCCAGTGGCATTTGCTGATGGATTTGAAACAGTTAAAAGCCCATTTGGCAAAATTAAAAGAAGGAATTAATGAATGTTTTCCATTTTTATTTGGAAATTATGGGAAAATGACAGAATTAGGTGTTTCTTGGGTGTTTTTTTCCCCCCTTCTTCTTTGTCTTGCATTCTGCTTCTTGTGTTACCTTTATTCCCTGAAGGAAAAAGATACAAAAGGGAAAGGAACCATTTACCCCCTTTGTAAGGTATCAAAATGAGTACTAAGAAAATTAATTTCTCCCTGAGAAGTAATATTGCGAAACCAGATTTTTAATTATTTTTACCATACCGATTATTTTTTCCCTCCCACCAACTTCCTTTCCTAGCAGAGGAAACAAGACAATAAAGGCTTCAATGGAAAATTTTGGACTGTCTCTATTAATGAATTGCCTGGTGCTAATGTTCTGTCATTCATCTCAAACCCTGGAGGTACTAAAGAAGTGGAGCAAATGAGAATTTGTAGTAGCTATAGAGATGAATGAGTCAGCACTGGAGACTTGCTGCCTGGTTTTCAGAGATACAGCAGAGATAATTTAGGGAGGGATGTCCACACAGGAAGGCTGGACCAAGATACAAAAGGGCAGGAAATTCACACTCCTCCTTGTTCTGAAGGCAGGCTGGGAGAGCTGGGGGTGTTCAGACTGGACAAGAGAAGGTTCTTGGGGAGACCTTGGAGCCCTTGTCAGCACCTTAGGGGGCTCCAAGAGCCAGAGAGGGACTTTGAGCAAGGGCCTGGAGGGGTAGAATAAGGGGGAATGGCTTCCCATTGTCAGAGAGCAGGGTTAGAAGGGATACCAGGGAGAAATTCTTGACTGTGGGGGTGCTGTGGCCCAGAGAGGCTGTGGCTGCCTCATCCCTGGAAGAGTCCATGGCCAGACTGGATGGGGCTTGGAGTAAGCTGGTTTACTGGAAGGTGTCCTTGCCAATGGCAGGGGAATGGAAAAAGATGAGCTTTAAGGTCCCTTCCAACCCAAGCCTTCTGTGAATCTGTGATTTTATCTAACCTATTCTTGAAAATCTCCAGTGGAGGACATCTTCTATCTTAGTGAGAATGCTAATAACACTGCTTATGCTTTAAGATGGGAAATTTTCCATTGCCTTCTGGAATTTCTGATCAGATCCATAGCTGTGTCTGTACTAGCAAATTAAAGAGTCACAGGACATGTTCCTGGGTGTGGAAACATCATGTACACTCCAGTTCTTGGAACTGTCCCTAGCCCTCTTCTCACACTGAGTTTTGTAGCACCTACTCCCAAGCCAAGAACTTATCCCTACAATCAGTTTGGATGCAACCAAACTTGGCCAACCTCTTGATTTTAGAGGTTAAAGTGAGTGAGGGCTATCCTAGACTCCACTGCCAGAGAATATTCTCGGGTAGATGCTCTTCTCCAAATCCTTGTTGTTTCAGCTATGAGAGTGTTTATTAAAGTAACTGTTTAAGCAGATGTATCCAATTTTCTTCTCAGGTGGAAAGGAAGGGCTTTCCTTCAATCTTTTTCGTGGATTCAAAAGGAATCCAGAAAAGGCTGTTCAGAGAGGTGTTTGGCAGCTTTGGCAAAGGCTGAGCTCTGTCTCAGGGGTCACTTGATACATACCTTTAGTAGCAGGAGGAGATGCAATGTCTACTGATACCACAGGGATCTGTTGTATGAGTAACTAATGACCAATGGCCCCTGGGTGTTCACCATGGGTGTTCACTAAGACACAGAGCACAGAGATGGATGATACAGGCTGTGTTGGTTTTGCATGGCATGGTAGTGGGTGGGGCCACAGAGGTGGCTTCTGTGAGAAGCTGCTAGAAGCTTCCGCTGTGTCCAGCAGAGTCAAGCCCTGATAGCTCCCAATGGCCAAGCCTGGGCCAATTAGAGATGTTGGTAATGCCTCTGTGATAACATATTTAAGAAGAAAATCAGAACAAAGTGGGGCACAGTTTTTTTGTAGCCAGAGAAGAGGAGGAGGTGAGAACATATGAGGGAAATGACATGGAAACACCAAGGTCAGTGGAAAAGGAGGGGCAGGAGGTGCTCCCGGCCCAGAGGCAAGATTGTTCTGCAGGCCATGATGATGACCATGGTGAAGTAGCTGTGCCCCTGCACCCCTGCAGGCACCCCCTGGGGGTCCATGGAGGATCCACCCACAGCCGGTGGGGAAGGTGCCCATGCCTGAGCGCAGGGGGGGGAGGAGGGGAGGGGGAATGCCTGGAGGAGGCTGTGATCCAGCAAGAGACCTGGTGGAGAGAGACGCCCCCTTCTTCCAGGCTGGAGAAGCCTGTCCTTGGAGGACTGCACCCTGTGGAAGAGTGACCCATACTGCAGGAGTTTTGGTGGAGGAATGTTTGCCCATGGGAGAGACTCACATTGCAGCAGTTTGGGGGGACTGGTGCTCATGAGATTGGAACTGTGCTGGAGAGGTTTATGGAGAACTGTCTCCCGTGGGAAGGGACCCCTTGGCGTATAAGGGGAAGGATTTCGCTCCCTGAGCAGTGGAAGAAGATCTTGGATGATGAAGTGACAAAACCCCTACCCTCTGTCTCCCTGAGCTGTCAGTGGGAAGAAGGAAGGGGTTGCGGTAAATAGGTGTTTTTAAGGGCTTATTTTACTTCTCATTATCCTCCTCTGACTTTGTTAGTAATAAATTCACTTGGTACTTCTAAGTGGAGCCTGTTTTGCCCCTGGAGTGTTTTCTCCCAGTCCTTATCTCAATTCATGAACCCTTAGTCTAATTTTTTTTCTCTCCTCTGCCCAATTGTAGCAGGGAAGGGTGACTGAGCATCTGTTGTGGGTGCCTGGCATTTGGCCAGTGTCAAACCACAACACACAGGCAGAGAGCTATTCTACCACACTCTTGATCCCCTCTGGATGTAGTCTATCAGCTGAGAAAGAGGGGTGGTGTCACCAAGTTGGGGACACTTGCAAGTAGGTAGCTCCAAGTTGCAGTATGTGGCAATGTATTTGCTGCAATCAGTTTAAGGTGGACAACATCCAGCCCAAAAGCCAATGGGGAGCTGTGTTGCAGTGTAGGTAAGACTGAATTTTGCTGCTTTGACTCTGTGCAAACTGGAGCTGGTCTGTGCATGCCTTAGGACATGGTAGAGCAGGAGGAAGAGGTGGAGGTGATATTCAGGTGATGGAGTCAACATGCTTGAGCAACTATTCCTCTATTCTTGCTCAGCTGGGTCACCTCAGAGAGACCTTTAGGCACATGGAGCTGGATGGGACCCTCTGAACCTTGAAGTCCAATTATCTGGTTTGTTATTTAGTCTTTACGAGTAATACCCAAGGCTCTGTCTCAGAAGTGCAGAATTTTTAGTTGCATCATGCCAGCAGGAAGGCTGTGCCAAGACCTCAGTCTCTGATGATTTGCATCTTGCTTCCAGTCTGTGTCAATGGACAGGTTGTAGCTTGCTATTTTATTTGGTTTATTTCTCTCTTATATTTTTTCTTTTTTATTGGCATACTTAGTGACTTTCTCCTGTCCAAATGTCACTGCTCAGTCTCCAAGTACAGTATCCACATCATTAAGCTCTGTAGCTAGGAAGTAAAAACTTTTACTTCCTGATATCAACCTTGTCTCTCTAGCTTTTCCTTGGTGAAATCTCTGTTTCTTAAACAGAGATGCAGACTATTGCCCTTTGGAGATGAGGTCCCCATTTCTACTGAAGACTCATGAGTCGTGTTTGTGGGCATCACGGATTCAATATGAATCCCTCATTTACTCTTTGATAACAAGGATGTCCATACTGTTCTCTTTCTTGTCCTTCTTAGGCAGTTACATCCCATAACAAAAAATTCTGGTGATTAGTACCAAGCCTAGAATTAACTATTAATTTTCATTCCGTTTTGAACATGGCAGTCAAGGTCAGTCCCCTCCTTCCTTTGTGATTTCCCCATTCTCCTACACATTGCTCCAATTGCATTGTATCATTAGAAGGTGTCATGTCAGCACTTTTTTAGTGCCAGAGTCAGCCTTAAAAATGATAAACACTGCTAACCTCCTTCCAGGCTGCAGCTCAGCCTTCCAACACTTATTGTCATTTCCCTTGCCTGGTTTCCCATTCTGCTGATGTTCATGTTTACTGGCTTGATTAACCATTTCCCACATGGCCCTGGATAAAATGCTTTGCTGAAACCAAATAGATTTTCACATTTCTTTTGTATGTTAAGTCACTTATCATGTCAAAGAACATGTCAAACATCTCTCCTCCTCCCCTTCCACACACTTCTGTGTCTGGTGAGACCACCAGCTTCTTTGGGATGCAGGAATTGATGTTGTAGGGCAGATTCCACTTTTACTTGGTGGCTTCAAGCCACCACTGTAACACAAAGAGTAAATGAAGAGGAGAGAGCTCAACTAATTTAGATTACCCATCCTTTCTTTTTCAAATAAATCACTAAGAGCTATTATAAATCTGNGGAATGCCTGGAGGAGGCTGTGATCCAGCAAGAGACCTGGTGGAGAGAGACGCCCCCTTCTTCCAGGCTGGAGAAGCCTGTCCTTGGAGGACTGCACCCTGTGGAAGAGTGACCCATACTGCAGGAGTTTTGGTGGAGGAATGTTTGCCCATGGGAGAGACTCACATTGCAGCAGTTTGGGGGGACTGGTGCTCATGAGATTGGAACTGTGCTGGAGAGGTTTATGGAGAACTGTCTCCCGTGGGAAGGGACCCCTTGGCGTATAAGGGGAAGGATTTCGCTCCCTGAGCAGTGGAAGAAGATCTTGGATGATGAAGTGACAAAACCCCTACCCTCTGTCTCCCTGAGCTGTCAGTGGGAAGAAGGAAGGGGTTGCGGTAAATAGGTGTTTTTAAGGGCTTATTTTACTTCTCATTATCCTCCTCTGACTTTGTTAGTAATAAATTCACTTGGTACTTCTAAGTGGAGCCTGTTTTGCCCCTGGAGTGTTTTCTCCCAGTCCTTATCTCAATTCATGAACCCTTAGTCTAATTTTTTTTCTCTCCTCTGCCCAATTGTAGCAGGGAAGGGTGACTGAGCATCTGTTGTGGGTGCCTGGCATTTGGCCAGTGTCAAACCACAACACACAGGCAGAGAGCTATTCTACCACACTCTTGATCCCCTCTGGATGTAGTCTATCAGCTGAGAAAGAGGGGTGGTGTCACCAAGTTGGGGACACTTGCAAGTAGGTAGCTCCAAGTTGCAGTATGTGGCAATGTATTTGCTGCAATCAGTTTAAGGTGGACAACATCCAGCCCAAAAGCCAATGGGGAGCTGTGTTGCAGTGTAGGTAAGACTGAATTTTGCTGCTTTGACTCTGTGCAAACTGGAGCTGGTCTGTGCATGCCTTAGGACATGGTAGAGCAGGAGGAAGAGGTGGAGGTGATATTCAGGTGATGGAGTCAACATGCTTGAGCAACTATTCCTCTATTCTTGCTCAGCTGGGTCACCTCAGAGAGACCTTTAGGCACATGGAGCTGGATGGGACCCTCTGAACCTTGAAGTCCAATTATCTGGTTTGTTATTTAGTCTTTACGAGTAATACCCAAGGCTCTGTCTCAGAAGTGCAGAATTTTTAGTTGCATCATGCCAGCAGGAAGGCTGTGCCAAGACCTCAGTCTCTGATGATTTGCATCTTGCTTCCAGTCTGTGTCAATGGACAGGTTGTAGCTTGCTATTTTATTTGGTTTATTTCTCTCTTATATTTTTTCTTTTTTATTGGCATACTTAGTGACTTTCTCCTGTCCAAATGTCACTGCTCAGTCTCCAAGTACAGTATCCACATCATTAAGCTCTGTAGCTAGGAAGTAAAAACTTTTACTTCCTGATATCAACCTTGTCTCTCTAGCTTTTCCTTGGTGAAATCTCTGTTTCTTAAACAGAGATGCAGACTATTGCCCTTTGGAGATGAGGTCCCCATTTCTACTGAAGACTCATGAGTCGTGTTTGTGGGCATCACGGATTCAATATGAATCCCTCATTTACTCTTTGATAACAAGGATGTCCATACTGTTCTCTTTCTTGTCCTTCTTAGGCAGTTACATCCCATAACAAAAAATTCTGGTGATTAGTACCAAGCCTAGAATTAACTATTAATTTTCATTCCGTTTTGAACATGGCAGTCAAGGTCAGTCCCCTCCTTCCTTTGTGATTTCCCCATTCTCCTACACATTGCTCCAATTGCATTGTATCATTAGAAGGTGTCATGTCAGCACTTTTTTAGTGCCAGAGTCAGCCTTAAAAATGATAAACACTGCTAACCTCCTTCCAGGCTGCAGCTCAGCCTTCCAACACTTATTGTCATTTCCCTTGCCTGGTTTCCCATTCTGCTGATGTTCATGTTTACTGGCTTGATTAACCATTTCCCACATGGCCCTGGATAAAATGCTTTGCTGAAACCAAATAGATTTTCACATTTCTTTTGTATGTTAAGTCACTTATCATGTCAAAGAACATGTCAAACATCTCTCCTCCTCCCCTTCCACACACTTCTGTGTCTGGTGAGACCACCAGCTTCTTTGGGATGCAGGAATTGATGTTGTAGGGCAGATTCCACTTTTACTTGGTGGCTTCAAGCCACCACTGTAACACAAAGAGTAAATGAAGAGGAGAGAGCTCAACTAATTTAGATTACCCATCCTTTCTTTTTCAAATAAATCACTAAGAGCTATTATAAATCTGTCTCCTCTTGCATTTAGAGCATGACCTTTTCTCTTTCTGTCTCCTACCAACTAAACAAGCTTTGTAAGTACTTGTGCACTCAATCTTGCATCAATCTCACTACTCTTTCTCTGAGTGTATTTATATATATATATATTCATATGATGTCCTTGGCTAAGCCTTGCCCCGTTGGGGCAAGAGCTTGGATGCTCTTCTGCTACCGTGGTCAGCACCAGCCAGGAGAAAAAGGGCCATTTTAGGGAAGTTTTATAGGATGGAAGTTTTATTTCTCTTGATGCATAACTCAGTATTCTGGATATCCTTCCAATGTTCTTTATATATTGATATCGATATACATATATGTAGATATATAGATAGAAGTAAAGGACATTAGAAGGATATATAACTATTTGTAATTATATATTATTTATTTTAATAGATTAATATATTTTATATACTAATGTTTTATATAATATGTTTATATCTATATTTATCTATTTTTATATATTATTAAAATACTATACACACAAATTGGGCAGTTCACCAAGTTAATCCTTTAGCCTCCAACTCAGTTCTCCTCCCCAAATCCAGCATTGCAGGTGCTTTATTGCAAACACATTTTGTTTTCTATTAGTAACTGCTTAATTTTGATTAGTAGGTCATTATATGGCAAACTGTTCTTTCAATTAGTAATTTCTTTTTGATCAAAAAGTGCCTCCAGCTGGGGGGACCCTGCAGCACTTTGTACACACAGCGTGCATATGGAGAGACTGCTGCTGCTTTGGTGAGTTGGCTGCAAGCTGTGCTGTTAACACTACAAAAGAGGAGGTTTTGGTGCTGAGAAAGTAGGGAGGCTGTTATTCTTTAAAAAAATTATGAATGTTTTTCAAATGTTAATTAAAAAATAAAACTTTACATTTTTAAGAATTCATTTTAAAATCTAAATTTTTTTTTTATTTTAAACTGTTTTTTACTTGTTTGAAGTTTTTTGTTTGGGTTTTGTGTGTGTGTATGTGTTTAGGTTTTGTTTGTTTTGTTTTTTGGTGGAGCTGTAATTCAGCCTGGAGAACAGAATGTTGCATGGAGACCTCACAGCACCTTGCAGTGTCTAAAAGGGCCTACAAGAAGCCAGAGGGGCACTATTCATCAGGAACAGGAGGGACAAGACAAGGTGGAATAAGTTCAAACTGAAGTAGAGGGAATTTAGGTAAGATATTGGGATAGATACCCTGTGAGGGTAGTGAGGCCCTGACACAGGTTGCCCGGAGAAGCTCTGGCTGCCATGTTCCTGGAAGTGTTCAAGGTCAAGTTGGATGGGGCTTGGAGCAACCTGGTCTAGTGGAAGGTATCCCTGCCTGCAGCAGGGGGTCAGAACGAGATGATCTTTAAGGTTCCTCTCATTCCAAGACATTCTGGGATTAATTAATTTGATTAATTAATATATAGCTTCACTACAGAAGGCCACTAGTTTTTTTAAGACCACCATCTTCTGTTTTTTTCCCCCTTTCTGAGCAGCAAAGCACCTGCACAGTATCACACATCTTTAACTCTTTTAAAACAAAAGAAAAAAAGAGCAGCAGCCAAGCACCATTAGTCAGGGAGCAACTTAGGCACCAGCAACCTTGCAAAGTATTCCAGTGAGAAATCTCTGTTTCCTAATTGAGCATCTGCAAGGTTGGGCAGATAAACACCCAGTGACAGCTAATAATGTCTTTGTGCTGGATGAATGGGAAAAGGAGATGTTATCCAGATGCAGAAGAAGGAAATTCTTCAGACCTGATTGCTGAGCTTCAGGCTTCCTCCCAAATTTCACTGCCTTTCACCTTGAAGGAGGCTGCACATCTGCTCTTACGCATGGAGCTTTACCTGAAAAGAATCAGCATCACATGATGATGGGCTGGAAACACAGGCAGGGATGTGAACCCTGACTGGTCCCATTTCCAGGTTGAGGCAGCAGTGGGGCTGTTGGTTAGTTTATTGGATGAGGCTTTAAAGGAAAATCTGCAGATGCCTTCAGGATGCCATTTCACTGCACAGGTGGCTCCTCTCCCTGCTCACATCCATTTTGACAGTGTAGTTCCATGACTGTGAGCCTCAGCAGGAAGTTGAAAGTACCCTGGGTATCTTGCAAACTCTTCTGCAGCCTGAGCCACACTTTTCCACCAGTGCATCAGAACAGACTATCAATGAAGTTCCTAAAACTAGGGAGGGAATTAGACGACAAGGTCTAATTGATTATTCCAGCATGTTGGATTTGTGGACACCAGCATGCTGGGTTGCAGATCAAGACTTTGAACATGTTTTGTGCTCTTGTTATTTGGATATAAATGGATGTGCAGAAGATGTGAGATGAGAGAAGAAAGGTGGGATTGAAGGTTGCCCAAGCAAGATCCTATGAAGGTATGAAAGCCCTGGGTTGGGTTTGCCATGGCTGGGTGATAGCCCCCAGCCAAGTATCCTGTGCATCCAGGGATGAAGGCACAGGTCCCAGTCAAGCAGCAGAGCTTTGTCACAGTGTCAGTCAGCAGCTGTGGCAACTCACACAGAGGATTCCCAGAGAGGGATGTGTTGGCAAGTAGCACAGTGGAGGGAGGACACAAGAAAAAACAGGTGTTCCCTTTGGGGAACTGGGATGGGTTTTGGCAGCATCATCATGCAGAGAGCTGGGAAGGTAGCACTGAAAGTTGCAGTGATTGAGCCTCTGTTGGTGGGTAAAAGCTTCTGACACCATAGCAGCACTGGAACAAAGCTCGAAGCAGGATCACAGAATCACAGAATGGTTTGGGTAGAAAGGGACCTTTAACGTCGTCCAGTTCCACCTCATGCCATGGGCAGGGACACCTTCCACTAGACCAGGTTCCTTCAAGCCCCATCCAACCTGACCTTCAACACTTCTGGGGATGGGGCATCCACAACTTCCTTTAAGGAGAGAGGTAATTTCCTGGTGTCCCATATAAATTCTCCCACGGCTCTGTGTAAACACACAAAGCTGAGAGGGTCTGCAGCATTTGGCTGGTGTGAATTCTGGGATGACACAGGACAGGTTGTTTCAGCCTTTGACTGTAGCATCTCCAGAAAGCCAGCCAGCCTTCAGAGGAGATACAAAGGTCCATTGCTTGATCCTGATCCCAGAGCATGGGATGAACTGAATGTGTTCTTGCAATTCTCCCCAGTCCCATTTCACAAGATTCTCCTTCATGCTTGTTCTAGGACTGCATACTTACATGGCATGCTGATCCCTGCATACAGAGGATTTTCATCCTTCCAAGAGAGATTTCGCAACAAAGGCAACAAAGACATCTGTTGCCTAAGAGGTTGTTTTTCTGGTTGGGCTTCTGCTCGTACCTCTGGTCACTGAAGTCTTGGCAGTATTTTTAGTAAGTGTTTACAAAGCCCAGCTCTTGGCGTTATGTGGTTGGGTGAAGCCCTCAGCTTCCTCTAGAACAAGGATCTTGCGGGGTGGTGCGATGTTGTCTTAGTTTAGGAAGACAGGTATCTGCCAGGGGAAGTAGGAGTCCCTCTGGGAATGGAGAATGCAAAACCTCCCCCCTCGGAAATGTTACAATCCCGAAATTGAAGGGGCTCTCAGGCAAAGATGTTACGGGATAGGAATAACAGTTCTTTACTACTGCATATAACAAGATAAACAAAATAACAATAACTATGGCGTTAACAACAGAAGAGAATCAGGGCCCCAGTGAGTCTTTTTTCACTGCAGGCACTTTCCCCTTTGGTGCAGTTACCGTCACAGGTGGATGGAATGAGCAGAAAGCCCAGGGTGTTGCATGAGATATGTCAGAAGCTCGGCGGTGATTGCTGGAGCTGTGGAAAGGTCCCGGCAGCAGCAGGCGGGGTGCGGGACACGGCATAGGGAAACCCAGAGCAGGAGCGAAGGAACAGTGGGCGTGGGCACCGCAGCAGCGCAGCTCCTAGCAGGGCAGGGAGAGAGCAGGATCCGAATTCCCGGGGCACACATGAACAGATGGTGGTGGGTCACTCCGAGCTGACACTGGTACCGGTGAAATCTCTCCGCAGTGCAAAACCAACAGCCTCAAGAGAGCAGCTCTCCCAGAGAGAAGTGAAGTCCCCTCCCGAGATGCCACCCTCTCCCCTGATTTCAGCCACTTCCTTTGTCTTTCCTGAGTACCCATAAGTACCCAGTAATTAGTTCCCTAGCAATGTATGGGAGAAAATTCCATAAGAAAGAAACCCAATCCCCAACAGATGTCCAAAGCTGGCAGGAAATAACTGAAAGATGTTTCTTTAAACTCAACACACTGTGGTTGTGTGTTGCAGCCAGGTGTGTCTGTCCAGCCCTTCCTATCTCAATCTTTGGTCTTCCAGTGGGTCTTGGTGTCTAGTAGTCCATCAGTGGAGACATACTTATCATCATCTTTCTCACACTCTCTTGGGCAGTAGGGGTGCTCCAAGGAGTTAGTGCTGGTATCTAGTAATCAGGCTTTGAACTATATCACACTGATGTTTTATATGGAAATTGGGTGGGAAGTCAAACTGGATGATTGTGCAAAAATTGGTCTTTTGATGTCAGACTTAAGATATGATGCAAAATAGGAGGAAACAGGGGCTTTTCTTGTAATTATGGCCAGGGAAGAGTGAAGATGTGAAGGTGGTGCACTGCTGTACCGCACTTTCATACCCATGTTGCTCCAATGAGGGGAGCTGTAAGCACTGAAATAAAGGATGTATTTTGTTTTAAGGTCTCAAAACACTTGCAAACAGTTCCAATTTAACCTGGTCTTCCATCTGAATTTCAGCAGACACTACATTACAGCCCATAGAAGTATTTACTGGGTGCTAGAGTCCGGCAGTGTCCATGTTCAGGGTTATGCCCTTGACATACAAACTGCATGCATGTGCTATGCAGGAGGGGAAATGAGGGAAATCACCATGACCTCAGTTGCTGTGCACACTCTATCCCTCTGCTGTGTGGAGACATCCCTTGGGAAGCTGCACAGGTGCTGGAAATGTGTTCAAGCTCCCACAGGAACAAATGATCAAGGATATTCTACTTATGAAATATTATAGGAAATAACTGTATAATGTTCAGTGTAAGATCTTGTGGAAGGAGAAGATACTTATATACAAAATATATAAAAAACTAGATTTTTTCTTTTTTTTTCCCTTTGATTCCATTCATTTACACCCACCTCGCAGGTAGACAGATGTCCATGTTCAGGTGATCTAACAAGGATCACTGGTGGACAGCCTGAGGGACAGCCTGAGGGACACCAGCTTTCAAGTTCTCATGTGATTCCTTGGGTTTTTCTCAGCTGATGACTACAAACTCAGTTTTGTGCAGGTCTTTCATATCACTTAGGGGTTCTTTATCTCAGATTCATCCTTGAATAGCCCATCAGTAGGACTCTCTGACACTGAAATGTCCAGGGATGGGGCAGCCGCAACTGCTCTGGGCAACCTGTGGCCAGGACCATACAAGGAAGAATTTCTTTCTGGTATTCCATCTAACACTGCCCTCTGGCAGTGGGAAGCCATTCCCCCAGACACTTGTCCAAAGTTGCTCTCCTGGAGCCTCTTCAGGTGTAGGATGCCTTAAATATCCCACAGGCAATTTACATTTGCAGCACTATGTTCCTCCTGTAATTCTAACTGATACTTTATTACAGGTGAGAGATTTATTAGGGCAGAATGTAGCATTAGGACCCTTCCACCTGAGAGCCTGTCCAGAGCCATATTTCATCCATGTAATCTCCTGCTGAGTCCTTCACTGATGTTTGGCTAAATCATTTTGCATTAATTGGAATTCAAAGAGATCTTGACATATTGAAGAAATAGCTTGAAACAAGCAGCAGTTTAGGAGATATGAGAGCAGGGAATGACAAAGAGGTAGGGATCAGCAGCAGTGCCAGTGTAGATGGGAATAGCTGGTGGAGGAACAATTCTGCAGGAAATCATGAATCACATGTTAGTAATTGTTACTTCATTTTAAAAAAACAATAAATTAACAACAAAAGCCCTCCAAAATAAATACTTTGTGGCAATAATGTACTGAGATACATGGAGCGGATGTGACATCTTTCCACATTAGTCAAGACTCGAGTAGATTTTTTTTTTGTTCAGGTTTTGGTTTTATACTTTAGCAGTCATGGACCAGAGAAGTTTCTGAGGACACCCATTAGAGAGGCCAGGAGTGCAGCAGACATGGCTATTGCAGGGATCTGGAAAGTATGGAATGTTTTTGGAAGAGAGGAGTGGATTATTATCTTTGCATCTGTGGAGAGTTTTGCTTGTACATAGCTGAGAGGAGAAGGGCCATGACAAGATACAGCTGGTCAGGCAATGATTACAAAAACACAGTGTCCTTGAGCACAGAAGTTATACAATAACAAGATGAGAAAATCAAAGTTAAGCAGAAGTTTGAAACCACAAACATCCTAAGTATGCAGCCTTGAAGGTGGAGTTAGACTTTTAGTAATAGACCAATAAGGAGCATAGTTTTGCAGTATGTATGAGCCTTATTGATTAGGATATAAATGTAACCGCTTGCTATTAATAAACTGAGACTTGCTGATCACCATCGGGTGAGCTTGTTCTCCCGTCGACTTCAACATGCATCTATGAAATACAGTGGGTTGGGATGCTCAAACCTGCTGTTGTCACAGCCAAGAGGAGCAAAACTTGGATGTCAAAAGTTAAAAATGTATTAAGTGCATTGTTGGACAAAGTCCAAGGGATATTGTGCATCTCTGGAGATGCCAGGAGGATATCTCCACAGTCTCTCTCTATGAATCTAGGAGAAAAAAGAAGTCATTATCACTCATTCTCTGCATTGATTTTTTTGTCTGCAGTGACCTTGGTGCTGCTTGCTTTTCTTTATGCTCCCCAGGGCACAGGTTGGATCAAGCAATTAGAGTTTTATTAAAAGCTGCCTGGGTGTATGTGTGGTGACATTTGATTTCTATGATTTTGATGACTTCTGCTGATCATCAATCACTGTCCCACTACCCTCTCTCTTCCCTGCCA
>WAAG01020433.1:0-17236 GCA_013390105.1 Tichodroma muraria
TGTGCACATTCTGTGAGTTAGATTACCCTTACATGATGTCTGGGGCACCACTTAAAACACAGATCTTGTCCATTTGAAAAAGAAAGAGCTTATATTAGAGATGACTACTCCTGCTACACCCTTCTCCTCAGATTTAGAGTCCATTGGCAGTAATTATTAATTATTTTTACTCTGCCTTCCTCTTCATCACACTAATACATGCCATCTTATTGCCACAAAACATGAACCTAGAAATGTCTGAAAAAGCACTAGTATTGCAGCCTTAAAACAATATCCAATGTTGATTGATATTAAGAGGGCTTCTGGTATACGGAAGAGCTACTTGTAGACTTTGGGCACTTTAAACCATAAATTATTAGGAAAAATATATAAAACCAGTAAATATTAGATTATCTGGTAGTAAGATTGGGAAACTTTATCTAGAATAGCTTTGAAACTGTTTTTAATTAAAATTTTTAATTTTTAGAAAGGACAGGAATATTTGGGAAATATTTAGAAAATTCTGATTGTTGCCAAAAAATGCATAAATGACAGATCAAATGATCAAGTAGCTGTAGCTATACATGTAGCTAACAAATACATGTAGCTGTATTTAAATGTGGGTCATTATGCATTTTCTAAATTAAAAATTAAAAGTAAGATTTTTCACAGACTGTTACATACCTTCTAGCTGAAGCTCTTACATTTTTTTTAAGTTACATATGCAATTTCATACTTCCTATTTTGTAAAAAGAAATAGCAAGTTTCCAAAAATGGCTAAACACGTAAAGACTATATTTACAGCTTGTGATGAGGTGAGAAGAAGCAACAGAGGCTTTGAGAATTTTGAAAGCAGGTAGTGTGAATAAAAAAAAAAAAGTCCAGAATCTTCAGCTTTTCCCTCAGAGAAATGGAAAGAGCCTGTAGCTGATATGAGATGGGATATTAAATTAGCATCTCACGTGTAAAATAACAATGGCAGCTCCAGGTTACCGATAAGGTGTGAAGATTAATTAATGGATGTTTGCATTCTTTGTTGAAGATGTATGACACTGTATAAGTGCTAAGCATTATGACAAAGAGGAATTTTCAGACCTTGGTAAGTTCAGTTTACGTACTATAAATGACTTGATATTTCTGCTAAATAATTCTCCAGTACTTTTGCCAGTGCTTGCCACCATCTAACTGCAAAAATTGAAACCTTGGCTATCTGGAAGGCAAGATGACAAAATTTTGCAAACTATCCGTAATAATGTATTGCAGGGCAGAACAGTGCAAGGAAATATTAACCATGATGAAGGCCCTGAAGTGTGTTACATTCTCTTAAAACAGATTCATTCTTGTTTAAGGCTTTATAAAATGAGAAAAACAAAAAAACAAAGAGAAGACCTAAAACTTATTAATTTCTGTCTTTCTAAAAATCAAATAAAGGAAGCACTGGAAAAACCTATTTCTGATGTGTCCAGCCCTAGTCCCATTGAAGTCAATATGAAAACTCTACTGACAGCAGAGCAAAAGGGTCTCAGCCAATGCATCATATTCTTTTAGCACAATTTTATTGAAGAAAAGCAAGTTATGCTAGAAAACTACTCATAAGCGATTTGGAAAACAGCAGAAACACTGAGGTGACAAAGGATACTCAGTTGCCGATACTCACTTGCTCAAGTGTAAAAAGGGGAAACAGGTTTGTAAAGATGCAGAAAGATCTCTAGCACTGACTGGATATGAAAGGGCTGGAGACATTAAATTTAGATAAAGGTAGTAGCTTATATTAAAGAAAACAATTTTAATTCCATCTATACAAAAATAGGTTTGGCCAAGACAGTTCACTGTCTAGGAAAGAGATGTTGCTTTTACATAGCTCTGGGAGATATCCCTTGGGGAAAAGGTTCTGGTATGTTTTAACTTACTTCTTTTTAAATAGAAGCTCCAATGTTTCTACTGTGAACAGTAGAAACAATCATTACCTACAAGAAAAGCCTTGGTTTAGGAATGAACAGAAGTCCGTAAATACCCACATATATCCTGCTGCTTCACATACTGCTTGCTTTTATTTGGACCAGTCATCTAAAAGAATTAATAAAGAATTGGTCTGAATATACCTTGTGCTGGAGAATGACTGCATTATTTTCACACAGACCTTTTGTTCGGTTTGCTTTTCCCTGCTGACAGGATGTCCCATTTTCAGGAAAGCAATCTGCTTTTCAGCTGCTGCTCTCCTTGGAGAAGGTATGGCACGGCAGCTAGGAGGTAACATCCTCGTGTGCCTCCAGCTGTCCGCAGGAATTGCCAGCCTATGCTGGGGCACAAAATGGAGAGGGAGGATCGCGGCTGAATTTCTGGCTTCCTTCTGTCTAATTGTGTTTTAATGATCTGACTACTGGTTATCTTGCCCATCAACTGCCCTATGCAGCAAAACAGGCCCCATGAATCAGGCACATCATCTCAGCAGGGCAGGGCTATTTATAGAACTGAAATATGTCATTTAATAATACTTCAGGACAGATTCTTAGTTGATGTGAACAGGCACAGTGTCTCACTGAAGTGACTGGATCTATTCCGACCGGCTTTAGGCAAGGAGCTGGCTATCTGTTCATTAGGACTGTAGAAAAGAGCCTTTACTTATACACTATACGAGGGCAGGAAAATCCCATACTCCCACTGGGTTGTCTCACTGCACGCCAGTTTCTCAGAGCTCTGAGCTAATTTGAGGAAACTCAATTAGAGAGAATGTCATAGCTGCTAAAGGGTCTGTAATTCATCACCTGCAAAACAAGGGTAGTCAACACTGAAAAAAACATGAGCTCCTCTGAGTTTTTTGAGCCACTGGAACAGTAGATCACAGCAGCATGTAGCCCAGTTCTCTTCCCTTCCTTCCAGGTTAGTGAAACCAGGCTGTGAGCAGAACTCTTTCTCTGCAAAGACTCTGCCTCATTTCTGCATCCTCTGCATAATAGCATAGTTTTTCCAGCAATCTTACCGACACCTATTTAGAGCATTTTAACATCAAGGTCAGTGCCCTGGAAGGTGACACATGGGTGTTTAAAATCCTTGCGCAGCAAGGATTGCCCTAGGATCTCCATCTCCCTAACTTGGCAATCCCTAATTCCAGTCTCAGTTCAGAAGTCCAAGTCTGTAGCACCCCGGGCCCAGATGGCAAGGCCGGGTGTTACGCTCAGGGTGAAAGTCCGAGGGCAGTGAATGAAAGGAGAGACGGGCACGATTTGGTGACCCGAAACAAAAGAACTTTAACAGCGAGCAGACAACCAACGTGCAGAAAGCGAACTCAGCATGGGGTGCAGCAAAAAGGCCAGGGCGAAACAGTACCTGATATAAGGTAGGTTAGGGGCGAAGTCTGAGGGAAAGGTTCCGATCATAGCCGAGAACTAGAAACCTGACCATATATAACTTGTAACTAACCAATCAGCAATAGCAACGCAGAACATAAGCTTATAACAAATAACTTAATTAACACATGAACTCCCATGGGGCAATGAGGGTGAGTTTTTTGATCACCATAACTAAGGGGAGTTTTCCCATGGCCTTAGGCAAAGGCCTTCATTCTGCTGAACTCCCACATAAGTCAATCAAACCAGCAGGCACACTTGGGTCCTTCCTACCAAAATGAGCTCCATGGGGACTGAGGCAGCACCCGGTGTCTGAACACCAACTTGTTTGCAGGCACCCTTGATGCTGTGAGCCAGAGTCTGGTCAGGATTGCTAAGACAATGCTGAGAAGCAAATTCAGGCACCTGAGGGACTTCAAAGTGCAAAAACAAGTCTCTCCTCAGACATCCAAATGTTCCAGATACCAACTGAGTAAAGAAACCTAAGGATAGCCATTAAGACATAGGTGTCAAATCCATTTTTATGATTTTTTAACAACAGAAACTGTCAGTAGTTTAGGCCTGAATCACTACATATGTTTAGATGCCCAGCTCTGGAATTTTTTCTCAGCCTAGATTTGATCTACATATTGTATTATATTCCACTAAAAAATTCCAGGCAGTTTTAACCTGGTTTGGGTAGGTTTTGTTTGTTTTTTTTCTTTAATTTTTTGTTTGTTTGTTTGTTTTTGTTTGAGGGTTTTTTGTTTGGGTTTTTTTTTGCTAAGCTAGTGTGGCAGTGTGCCACTTAAAAATGAGATAATGCCACATCAACTGTAATTGTTGTAAGAGAGAGACTTTGTGGAGAGGTTATTAGGCGAAAAGAAGCACACCTGTGACATAAGACAGTTTTGTGGGTATTTTTGTTTGCTTGTAACAATATTGGTCTCTCATATTTGAAAACAAGAAGGTCATCATTTCAGGTGCGTCTCCAAAGCAGGGATTACATTTTTAAGCACAGGACTGAGTGGAAACCAAGGAGAAAGTAGGTTGTAAGAAACACTATATGCTCTAATGCCAACTACTTGGACATACTGAAGTACACAGCAGGCTGTACTGTCAATTAATGGGATCAAAAAGATGGTGTACCCTGGGGCATGCCACATCTGGCAGATGTTCTGAGGACAATCTGATTCTCTCTCAGCATTGTGTATGGCTCCGCACATCTGTTTGTGAAAGCTCAAGGCTCAGTTTATACCATTATTAAACCCAAAAATATCTTCTCACATGTGGCATGCAAAAAACACAATGAGAGAAAGCTTTGGAAATAATCCATGAGAAGAGAGCTTAAAGCAGAAAACCTCACAATCATCAATAGTCTGCCTACCCCTATTCAAGTTCCCCCAAGTCCTGGTGAAGTGGAGGTGAGAATTTGAAGAGAAGATAAAGATTTCTCATTTTCCTTGATGACCACAGAAACAACGACTTTCTCAGATTGGATATACGTGACAGTTGATGTGGTGATGAGAAAAATTTGTCCAGCTTTAAGAAATGTGCTTTGTATAGTTGGTGAACGTGAAGTGGCGATTATAAATACTGAGGGATTTATTTTTTCTGGGGAAAGTTTTGAAGAGCTTTTCAGAGAAACCACAGCTACATTAATATTTTCACCTTTAGATTCAATTGACCTGACTCAGCTTGAGATAACAGATGTGAGAGTCAGTAGAAACACCACCTGGATCAATGTGGTAGGAAAGTTGAACCTGGTAGCCAATGTCAGATGTTAGATGAAATAACGTGTACTCAGAAATATTTTTAGTACCTCTTTCGAACCACAGTTTAGCTGATGTTTGAAGTAAAGCTAACGGCACCTTTCTGACATAAAGATGTACCTATGTTGATGAAGCTGCATCTATTTTCGCCAACATTAGTAGCAAACCATGAGAGTTTTACAGGTTGTAAAGGTGGTTTTGATTTAACACAGAGTTCTGTAGTGCTGAGAAAGGTGTTAAAACAGACTTAAGCACTCTCATTTTTAAAGCAACTATTTTGTGTTAAGCAGTCCCGTTTAAATGAAAGTCATAAATTGTGCATGCGCTCCTGCTGGCTATTAGCTTCTAGTTAGTAGATTCTGAATTACCTTCCCAGAGTGAAATGCTTATGTGAGTCACAGTTCATAATATTGCTTATTCAGCTACACCTCTGTAATTTGAGCTAATTGAGTTAAGCAATAGTGTCACAGGACTTTCATACAGAGTTTCTGCTCTGGCTGTAGTTACTTGTTGTCAATTATCGACTCACACTAATCACTATTACTGTCAAATCTGACACTAGTGTATGGCAGTATTTATCTTGCTCCAAAAGGTTCATTTATGTGTGGTATCTATTCTCTGCATTCATACCTTATTCCTATCTACCCTTCACCATTCTATCTTTTCCTCTTTCTGTTATTAGCCATAGCCCTCGTTCATGATTATTTTTTAATTTGTAATATTAGCCCCATTATTTTTAGCACTGATTAACAAATGTGGGTTCCCTTGGAGTCCACTTTCCTCTTCTCTTCCTAATCAATCATTACCATAATAGGCTTCTTCTTACTCTGAATGCCTGCTCTTCACATTTTTCCAATAAAGGTGCTGGAGAGACTAAAAAGTTCAGTGGAGGAGAACCAATCTGCTGAAGTCCAAAGGATCAGTGTCATTGGAAATGAGAGAAAGGAATGGCTGATTGTGGCTTTATCTTGCACTACTCTGCTAAAGCTTTCAAATTCACTTGTAGCTGCTGCTGCTTGTACAATATTGGAGATTTAACAGCAGCAGTATATTGATGCTATAAATAAGATCAAACAGTATTCCTGTTAATGATGAGGCTTTATCAGGAAGAAGACATAAAAAAAATCCCTATAGTGTTTCTACAGTTTGTTTATTCTCTTGCTTCCTACATCTCTCTTCAATATTCCATTTTTCTTATGATTATTTTTTATGACTTTGATATACTTAAATATCTGTCTTTCTTCTAGACCTTATTTTATATTAGATTTAGATTACTTCTTCTCATGCTATATGGACAATATTTGTTTTCTCATACCTTCCCTGTTCTTTATTCTTTCCACATCTTTTTTTTCTGCTTCTGCCTTGCTGCATGTCTCTCTAAAGTTCTATGACACTGCTGCCTTCTAGTGACTGCTTTATTTGTTCGTCTTCCTTTTCATTTCTATTCCCAATCTTCATTCTACTCCTTTCTCTCTTTGGGTCCCTCCTACACAAGATCCTTCTGTGTTTCATTTAGATTGCTTATTTCAAAATACAGTCCCTAAACACAAGTATAATAACCGTAACTTAAACTCCCCCATCAAGACAATTTCATATTGAGCGAGAATTTGTGTGGCTGAATTTAGAGAATACAATTAGTTAGCCCTATTATGCAAAAATGCAATCTGAAAAAATTCAAGAATTACATAAAGATGAAGATGGTTGGGTGTGTCCCTGGACCATCATTTTCTTCCATCAGAGCTGCAATGCATGGTATCACAGTTCTCTCCTGAACATCTCATTTTCAATTTGCTGAAGGCCATGCCCTAAACCACTACAGTTCATGTTTTTAAATCTGGCTTGCAGCTTACACTCCAGCACACTTTTGCAGAAGACAGTCTCTTTCCCTCTGGTCTTCCCAGTGGGCTTCGGAGGCACTGCTCGCAGCAGCACCATCTGCAGTGCAGAAGGAGGGTCTGCTGCTGATAGGATGTATGTGCACAAATTTTGAGGCCTGACCTTTGCACTGGCACCTGGCTGAACTCATCCTCTTTAGAGCCTCTGCCTCAGGGCAGGGCAGCACCCAAGAGCTTTTTCTTCTCCCTGCAGCAGCTGGGTAGCAACAGAAGAATCTATGGCAGTCACAAAGCACTGCAACCCTCCTTTCTGCCTGGGACTTTCAGAAACAGGTACAGCTGAGGTACACACAAAGTATTTCACAGTGTACTGTGAAGTTGGAATGATAAGCCTGCAGTCAGTCATGTCCTGCCTGTACTGAAAGCAACTGCCCAGAACACTCACTGGCCTCCCAGCAGTATTTCTAATTTACCTCTGCACCTCAGTAATTCACCAGCACCCCAAGCCCATGCTGCTCCAACAGAGAACCCTCTTGCCCTTGCACAGCTTCTGCCAGACAGCCTGACAGCACAAGTCTGAACTTTTCCCTACAATAAAGAAAATGCTGACTATTCAAGCATTGCATCAAGCGCTTGGTTGAGTGGGTTCCTCCTTAGTGCAGCTCCTCCCCAGTTCTTCACAGGGAATTGCTAAAAATAGCATTTTTGTTTCTTGCCGACTGCTTGGTCTTTGGAATTCTACCATCGTTTTGCAAGTAGTCAGTTTGTAAGAAACACCACTGAGACCCTGCATGAGTTCTCTCTATTGTGATTTAGAAAGCCTGGACAGAGCTGAAGGACCCAGAGATAAACCATACAGTCCTGGAGACAAGACAGGGTCACCTCTGGACTTTTCTACTAATCAGCACTGGAAGGGGCAAACTTACCTTTGATATACTGAAATGCAGGAGCTTTGTGCCAGTTTTCCCCTAATAAAGCAGTGACATTAAACATACCAATAATTTTGTCTCCTGAAGTGACCCTTATGTATCCAGCATAGCTGAGGGAAAAGGAGAGGAAACAACCCACAACAGAGATTGAACAAAGGAGATTTAATGTTCAGCTTCCAATGTGAAGTGTCCTTTAGCAGCAAACTTGACTTAAAATATCCTCGGTTTATCACCTTTGCAGCTTGGTCCTGCTTCTATATCTCACCTAGACTGCCTCCTCCACACAGAATTAATGCAGCTTTTAAGGGCATGCACTGAAATAATCCAGTTTGAAAAACTCCTTAGGATGGGGAGAGTGGTAAGGTGGGGAAGGCAGCAAAAAAAATTATGCAAAAAATTTAATTAATGACATTGTTCATCTAGTACAAATTACTTTTGGGGGGTTATGAATTACAATTATTTTAGAGAATGCTTTGTTATTTCTTCTGGATTCTGTAGATTAAAGATTGTTGTTGATATTGCATGCCATGATGAGAGGCTTTTGAAAATGACTTGAGAATAGCAAAACTCCTGTACTAGTTTCCAAATATGCACAGATTGAAGAAGAAAGGAGGCAAGGCATTGAACACTACAGGAAAAAGTGGTGCAGGTTTTAAGTTTTAAAATTCAGAATATCACAAATTTTTTCACACTGGAGGAATGAGGTTTCTTCCTGTAGAAAATAGCCACCATTTGAGTCCTGTCGCACTGGCCAAGAGTGGGGTGCTGCCTCCTAAATATGCAAACTTTGATGGATTTCTCCCAAACCAAAGCTACCAGATACTAGGTTTCTGGCTGCCCTTGAAGCCCCAAAGGCCACCTGTGAAATAATCCTGGACACTGGAGGAAGGAGTTCCTTTTCCCAAGGAAAATGCCCACTGTGCCCATCCACTTGCATGTGGTGATAGTTGCTGGCAACAGTGGCATTGCTGAATCCTAAATTTGCAAATTTAGAAGGATTTCTCCCAAACCAAAGCTGCCAGCATCTAGGACTTTGGCTGCCCTTGGAGCCCCGTAAGCCACCTTTGACGTGACTCCCAGACCCTGGGGGAATGAGATTTTTTTCCCATGGAAAACAGCCACCAATTGCAACCACTCACATATGGCAACAGTGGGTTGCCAAATTAAAAACTCTCAAACTTCGTAGGGTTTCTCCCAAACCAAAAATGCAAGCAACAGGGACTCTGGTTGCCCTTGGAGCCCCAAATGCAGCCTCTGAGCTGACCATGAGACACTGGGGGAATGAGGTTTTTTTTTCCCATGGGAAAAGGCCACTGCTCACTTCCAGTTCCACTGGGAGACAGTGCAGCACCACCTCCTAAATTCCCAAACTTTGTAGGATTTCTCCCAGAACAAAGCTGCCAGCAACTAGGACTCTGGCTGCCCCTGGAGGCCCAAATGCCACCTCTGAGCTGACCCTGAGACACTGGGGGAATGAGGGTTTTTTCCCATAGAAAATAGCCACTGTTCGCATTCACTCGCATGGTGCTGTAAGTGGCACACTGACTGCAATTTTTCATTTTTACCAATTTTCTTGGAAGTCCTAAAAATTTCTTTTACTCTCTTGTTCACCTTCTCTTTAAGTAGCTTTTGATTTTGCAGTGTGCCTGCCTGTCTTCTTTCCCTAAAAAGAGCTATAGAGACCCGACTGAAACTCACAAGCTCTTTATTGGAAGAAAAACAACTTTCAGGGAAGTTTGAAACATGTATGAAATATTTAGCAAGCACCAGATCATTCTCTCTGCGACAAGAGGTCTAAAGGGCAAGACTTTTTTCAGTATATTGCAGAACATTTTCATATATATTTAATGGATTTTGCTAATTTGACCAAATGTCGGATTAATAAGGCCAGTATTAAAAAAATGTTGCAGCTGTTCAATCACTTAGGTGTTTTTGAGCCAATTTGAATGCAGAAGATTTGGCAATGCAGAACTTTTTCTTCCCTTTTAATTTTCCTTTCCTTCATTACGCCTTTACCACAACTTCATATGGCATTCAAAGGATGCTTTATTATTTCATCTGTTTCCTGGCACTTACTGAACCTTGACTTACTCAGAATGTCTCTCTTGTGGAAACAGGAAGGTGAAAAGGGCTGCTGGAGGTTTTATAAAGATGCAGGCTCACAGGAAAAGTAGAAGCTCACTGCTAAGATTTAGGCTGCAGCAGCCTGAAGGAAGGCCATGTTGAGGGGGAAAGTGAGAGGAGGCACAAACGCGAATCCCGAGCAAGGCAGTGAGTGACAGATGGCAGCGTCAGCCTCGCCCCACGGAACAGGAACAAATATCGCCGCGAGACTTCCCAGGGACTTGTGGCAGGCACAGCCATGCCCGTGCCTGATGGAAGGGGAGTCTTTGCTTATCGAGACTGCTACCTATTTTGTTTTTCCAGTGAGACCTCCACAGCACTGACGGTTCCAGCCTAGGCTTGAAACCAGAGTTTTGATACAAAGACACGTATAGTTCAGTGACATACCATAAAAAATGTAATTTGTAAGTCTATAATACAAAAGAGGATTATGGATCACTATACTTCAAAAGGAAATTCATGAATATACCTCCCTGACATATCAATTTGGAGCCCATGCCTCCAGATGACTTTTCCCTCCCTGTTCTTTCCTCCAAGCATGGATGTCCATTAGAGGAAGCTGTAATATAACTAATTTCTACCATCACCAAGGGCACTGCAGATGAAAAATGAGAATACAAGTTGAAATGAACAGAAATATTAGATGCTAAAATATATCACTGTTCCAAATGCAGTAGGGACTGAGCACTGTGCAGTCCTGCATATATTCTCTAGCTTGTGACAAAGTCATTTCTGTTTCTTTCAGGAAGATAAATAGGTCATAGAGTTCAACTATATAATCAGTTAACATGTGTAGAGTATAGGAGAGAGTAGCATTTTCTCTTCCTCTATCAATCTTTATGGAAACAAAGCATAAGAACTTCCAAACTAGCAAATGCCAAATGAGCCACATTGAACCCCAGAATAAGAGTTTAGACATAAAATCAATAAATTCTGTTACCAAAAAAAAGGGAAGGAAAATTAAAGAGCTTGATTTTCATAATGATTCAATAACTATAGCTTGAAGTGGAGCCTTATCAAGTTGTTATTTATTAACTATGAGACTGGAGAGTCTTACAATGGCAATCAAAGTGAAATGATGTCTATCAGAATTTTGATGCTTTGGATCTAAAAATAAGGCCTATCCTTCTTATTAATTTCAGTTAACATTTAAGTCTGGCTAAGAAACATATATGGGATTGATTCCCAAAAAGCCAATTAAAAAAAATATTGACCTGTGACGTGTATTTTTTTGCCAAGTAAAATATATATAAAGTATGTGAAAGCTTTTAGTCTATCTTACTGAACTACCTGTTACAAGTATTCTTCATTGTCTTTTCAAAATGTAATTTGGAAAAAACAATTAAAAGCTTAAAAGTAACATCTTAACATACCATTTGACCCATAAATGGATCATATTGATTTCTTATTATCTAAATTTACTTCAATGTTTCTATCGTATAGCTGCATATACAAGAGGTTAGAAGAAAGAAAGTTTGTAATAAGGACACTTATAGCAAAAATCTCCCATTTTCAAACTCACTAGAGTATGAAGACTATCCATATACTTTTGTTTTAATTTGTTTAGATATAATTACTCTGGGAGATGTTGTCATGTAGGAGAAAATACAAAGATAAACATGTTTTGGATAAAGAAGAGAGAATTTGCAGTATCATTTTCTTTGTGATTTATTTTACTATCAATGGGAACTTCTGTAGAAAAGGAAAGGGATCTGAAGATCTCTGCCAGCATCCTCAGATTATCCTAAGAAAAAAATGTAGGACACAGATGGGTGGTCATTAAGTTCAACAAGGCTAGTAGTAATGGGTCTGCCTTAGGGCAGGTTTTTTTGATATATCTGTACTCAGAAGTAGGATGACTGCCAAGGCCCTTGGGTCTCTGTGTTTTCCTTTGGTAATAAATACCATTTAAGGAATCTAGTTGTTTTCATGAGGCAACTAAGCCCTGCCACTCTCCTGGCCTGGACAGCACTTCCTATATTTTGGAAGTAGAGAAGATTATCAGAATAAAAAGGATAACTTAGGAACAAGAGTAATATACAAAAAAAACCCCAGATTCTGGCCCATAATTATAGTTTTTAATGGCATTGCATGACACATTCAGGTGAAATAATAGCTCACAAACCTTCAGCCAAACTTTGTTCTGTTGCCTTGTGCATCTTTGCTTGTGTAGACGACAGCAGCCTCAGACCCTGTCAGTATAGCACGCTCTGCCTGCTCCAAAATTCTTTAAAAATAAAAGCCTATTCAACCAGAAATTAAACAATTTTTTTTTTACCTCTTTAATCTGTAAAAGCCTTCCTGAACCAAATCATCTAGCCTTAGCCTCTAGATAAAATGAGACCCAGAAGGAAAAAGGTGTTTGAGAAGGTCTGGATGAGACCACTTTTATACGAAGTAACACTCAGTGTTAAAAGCAGGGACAGTAAATTAGGCTAAAAGCAAAATGTGGTAATGGACAATGATAAATTATGTGACAAAATATAACTACAAATGTGCATAAATTCAGGCATATAACGTAAACCAACCTTAAACCCCTGACATCTAGCTCAAAATTTCATTGAATCAATTCATGGATATTATATGAACTTGATCTTTCCGTTTTTAAACCTGTTCCCAGCTTTAGCAAGAGCGTATGGGTTTTCTGTGGGTTTTTTTTAGATTATTACATCACAAGAGTTAAATGGAAAAATTACTTGAGAAGAATTCAGTGAAATTAAAGAGTACCCTTAAATTGTATTTGCATGGAGGAAATACATTTTACCATAACAAGTTGTTTTCACAAGTTTAGCAAGAACTTGGAAACATATGCTGCAGCAAATGCAGATGTCAAAACCCCTTCACTACTGCTGTTGGTTTATAAACAAAAACCAGCCAGCCTACTTGAAATAAAGGAGTATTTAGAAATCATCATTTGTTGCAGACCCTTATCAACCCAAGTGACTGATAACTGATGTTATCTCTAACTGTGTCCAAGATGTAATTACTTGTAAGGTGATAATGATAGTGTCTTGCTCTTCAAATAATCTAATAAATAGCAATTTAAATGGGGCTTGGATGTGGAAAGAGCTCCAGGCACAGCAATGGTGGTTTCTTTGTGGTTACAGGTAAGGAACAAATGAGGATGTTCATACCACTGAATCCCAAGTCTAAGCAGCGGTTTCTGAGCTGCAAACCAGATGGGGTTGCAGGACTATGTAAGGAAGCTTTTGAGGAGTTCTGTAACCCCTTTCCTCAGTGTTCCCACTGAGCCACACTGGCCTCACCAAGTCACAGCATTTCTCAGGAGGCTGCAGACACAAATTCACGCTGACACTGGGAGACCCCAGCAGCTGGTTCCTAACAGGAACACAGCAGCACAGAACATCACAACTCCTTCATCTTGGTTCAACAATAAAGGTGCTATCTAGCTTGCTTCACTCCTCCCCATTATTGCAATAACATGAGGAATTTAGGATTCCTGCTCTATATCCATGGGTGTTTTTGAGCTCACATTGTCAAAGCAGAGGCTCAGAAGTGAGGAAGGCTGTTTGCATAAATTATAATAACAATAAAATCTAGGTCAAGCTGTACTGCAGATTCTATACAGATATTGCAGGTCCCTCTCACTCAAAAACTGCCAGGGGTCTGGAGTTGTGACTAAGATGACAAAGAGAGTGCAAATGAAGGTCATTAGCAACCACATATCCCTGTAAAAACCAAACAATCAGGAGCCCAAAACTGATATGTGTGAGAGCTGAATTATAATTGCAGGGAAGAGAAGGGAAAGAGGTCCTCAGGACAGGGGCAAGGTGCATCCAACATGAATACTGGAACACAAGTTTTCCCATTGCTGTAACTCGCATACTCGCATTACATTCACACAGTTCTCCCACCAAGCACCTGAACCTTATCAAGCAAACATTTCTTAGTATTGACTGATAAGTGGTTCAAGATAGGAAGCACCTGAATTTTTGAAGACCAGCCCTTGGACTACATTTTCAGATCATTCAATCTCCCTGTATAAGCAATGAAATACTGAGATTACACAGGATGCCTTTGAGATCTAAGCTATGAAAAAGCCCACAGCAAGCTGGCATCTGGGAAAAATTATCTTCTGGTAACCCAAGCAGAAGGACATACAGGGAATGCACACATTTTTATACATGGGTAATATGACAGATCGCTCTCGCAATAAAGGGATGAATATTGTGTGTATGTTAAGAGAAGATTTATTGATGTATGGTTATGTTATCATGGTCCTGTTGTTTAGACATCCTCTGTTCCCCCCACAGTCCCCTTTTCCCCTCGGTATTGCTGCCACCAGGCAGCCTAGGCTGTGAAAGACTTGTGCACATGAGCACGTGGCAGACAGTCACCCGCTCCCGGCGCCGTCCCTTTTTCCTTTTCAGTCTTTTGCTGTATTTGTTAAGGTTTAATAAACCTTTGAAAGTTTTAAAGTGAGTTGTCATTTCTCACACATGTTTACATGTTTTTACAGTTCTCATTCATACCACTGGCTAACAAGACCTCTCAGTTTTGAATAACTAAGATTTTTACCAAAACTTTAACAAAGACTGAGAAATAACTATTCATATTCTGCTGCGTGTATACACATTTCACTGAAACAGATACCTGCAGCTTCTTAAGCAGATAATATGCATTAATTTACAATTGCTGGGATTTAAAATAATTTGTGTGCACTCCTAAATGGTGTGAGGAATAGAAGAATAGAGCATAACACATTCCTCATGCCTGCTACATGTCAGTATGACAATGTCACTCATTCACATACTCCCTAATTTGTTCGTGTATTCCTAAGTTAATCACTGACTTTCTAAAGATTAAAATGCATATACAATGGAAATTTTAATTTTTGTATTTGTTTTTTTTTTGTTATCTATATATTTAGAATATTCACCTACCGTATGTTACAGAGCTTTTTATTTCAATTGTAAAAAAAAAAAAAATAAAAAATTAAATTTATGATTTGCTCCTATCTTAATCACCACTGCTCTACTCACGAGACTCACAGGTTGCAAAGGAAAATACAACAGAAGGGAAATAAATTGATTATTATATTCAGGACCACACCAAAGAAAAGTCCTTTAGAAGAAAATTTGGCTGTCTTTTTAAAGCTCCACTCAAATTTTCTTCACAGGAACATCCTGAAAAATGTACAGGTTCGCTGTATTTCAGAAACCAACAAGTTTTCTAATGAAACACATCAGACAAGGCAAACACACACATACATTATTATTTACAATACAGTATTCCTGAAAGCATCAATCCTGATGAGTCCTTCACTCTGCTCTTTGTATCTTGGTAGTAATAGTTCATCAACAGAAGAATGGCCAATATAAATAAATCAAGACAGAAAACAAATGACCCTAAAAAGAGACTCTGCCCTCTTCATCTTGAATCTCTGAGAGCTAAGTGATGGAGAGCTGGACACAATAAAAGATTTAGCATTGCAAAGAGGGGCTACAAGGAACACCTGCCTCAGTCTGAAACTGCAATTCAAAAGCAGATGTTCTCCCCTTAACTGAGAATCCCCTAAGCAGTGAGGCTCACACCTGTACAGGTGCATCTGCTGCTGCTGCTGCTCTCCTCAAACACAGCAGTGAACCCTGCTCAGTCCTCCATTACCAAAGCATGGGGACAAAAAATGTTTCGGTGATATCCTTTAGGCTCTGGACCCAAGCTGGACAAAGAGGCCCTTTTACAACCTTGGATAAAGCTTCAAACCAACAAAGTACTTACCCATCACTGACGAGGTCTTCCCTCATTCACTCCTCAGCAAATCTCCCTGTTGGCAGTTCAGCTGCTTTTGATTCATCTCTAAGTTGCCCTGCCCTTCTCAAACCTTCTTCAGGAAGTCGAGGCACTCAGCATATGATTCCTTCCTCAGAGGCCAGAACCTGAAAAAGTAAATGTTGAAGTTGAGGAGCTTTTTTTCGGTCCTTAAAACAAAACCCCACTATAGAGGCAATTTCCAAACTCCTAATAGAATCTTTTATTAATATCATTTTTTAATATTATCTTCTTTTATCTCAGGTAATTTCAAGCCTACTTTTTTTGCTGCAAACTTTTGGAATGATTGGTTTTTAGGGAGAAAGACACTTAAAATAATTTTTAATAGCAACATTATTTTTCAAGTATTTTCTGCTCTCCTGCCTCCAGTTCTAAGCGTCATTCTGAGTGGAAGGACAAAGATGGGATCCATTCTTAATTTAATTTAGTTAATAAATCATTTTTAGCAAAGTTAAACAGTAAAAATGTGCAGAGGAATAAAGGCACCACAGAAAAAAGATGCACATCATAATCTTATTCACAGTCCTTCCATGTCTCATATTTCAGAATTTGCGCATAGTTGCAGCACACTGAGAAATCATTTGCACTGGTAGCACCTTCTCTGAGCACAGCAGTCACAGAAGTAGCAGTGTCATTGACAGGACAGGAGGACATTGGCCAAGGACTGGACTGAAGCTGACAAGTGAACTTGTGCCCTTGGCTGAGCAACGTGTGATTTCCCAGAGGACAAGTACTGCAGCATCATTAAAATAATAGTTTCATGAGGAATTCTCAAACTCAGGAAAAAAATTATTGCCAGGATGAAGAAAGATTGAAATTACATCTGTGGTGAGAGGACTAATTTTGAATTCATTACATGACAATGGATGGAGCCCTGTTACCTGGCCTGTTTTGAGGCAAGTGCAGCACAATTTTACCTGCTGCTCTAAGCTCTACCCTCTTCCAGGAGTCACATGGCTTTGCTTGTCCTTCAGGCAGAAAACAGTCTGCATATTATTCAAAGATCAGACGCTGCTGAAATCTGACGAATTAATAGTTTAATTCTGCCAAACTACCCTTGAAGAGACTTTCATTTCATGGATGAATTTAAAAGGGTTTTGCTCCTTTTGAAATATTTTGTTTGGTTAAGAAAAAAGAACTTTCACACATACTTTGCAGTACCAGGGCACTTAGCAACTCCTCCAGTGGGTCTTTACTCTCTGTCTAGAAATAATACAGCTATCAAATTTTAATGCTTTTCTTTGTTTTGAGTTTTTGGCTTTCTCTGAGCACTGTTGTATGCTGTAATAACACTCATTTTGAACTAAGTATTGCTGAAGTTCATTATGGATATGCACATAGTGTTGTCTCCTGTTTCCTTTAGAGCAAACTAAAATATTTTAAATTAATTCCAATTGAAATATTTATTTGCTTTTCACTCTTCAAGGGAAAATAAAACAAATTGATTTGTTTTAGGTTGCAATATATATATATATATA
>WAAG01020433.1:17390-31918 GCA_013390105.1 Tichodroma muraria
GGGAGGTTTAGGTTGGATATCAGGAAAAGGTTCTTCACTCTTCAGAGGGTGGTTGGGCACTGGCACAGGCTCCCCAGGGAAGTGGTCATGCACCAGCCTGACAAGAGTTCAAGAATGATTTGGACAATGCTCTCATGCACAGGGTGTGATTCTTGTGGTGTCCTGTGCAGGGCCAGGAGCTGGACTCGATGATCCTCATGGGTCCCTTCCAACTCAGGATATTCTATGACTCTACGATAATCTCAGCTGGCACTTAAGTTCACTCCCTCCCTCCACACTGGGACTAGGGAGAGAGTCAGACAAGTAACCCTGAAGACTGGTGGGTTGAGACAAAGACAGCTTAGCAGGTAAGCAAAGGCCATGCACATAAGCAAAACAAAGAATTCACTCAGCACATCTCACAGGCAGCAGGAGCTCAGCCTTCCCAGGAAAGCAGGGCTTCATCACATGAAAAGGTTACTTGGGAAGACAAATGCCATCACTCCGGTAAACCTTCATGTAAAGAAGACTCATTAAAATGTCCAGGCACATTTAACTTTAAAAGTAGTACTCCAAAGCTTTCTGAAAAGGCACTTAATTTATGTCACTGCTCTTCTGCTTCACTGAGAGGTAAAGAAGAATATAAATAGTGAAATTCTTAAAAAAACCTAAACCAAAACACGGTCTAGAGCACGGCCTTTTGGAATACAGGTAACCTGCAGCATGCAAAGCCATACAGGCAGCCTACAAAACTACTTTTCAGAGGTTCTGGTGCTCCTGGACATCACTGTTGCAATAGTTATAAACCACAGCACAGTGTTCCACACCTTGGAACCAGCCCTTACTCACTCAAGCAACTTTCAGCAGCTGAGTAGGAACTGAGAGCAATCTCAAAAACCATAGGTTACTTTTCATGAAGTTCTATATGCCATGGGAAGAGAGTAGGAGGAGAACTGCCAGGCCAAAGCACCAGTTCAATTCTGAGCAGAGAGTTTTGCCTGACTCAGCAGACCTGTGAGGTGAATAAGTGCCTTAGACAAATATGGGGCATTTATGCTATTTGCATATACTTACAGCCATTTTACCTGTAAAGATGAATTCAAACTAAACAAGTCCTAACAAACTCAGAGACATGACAGAAACAGCTCATACCACTACATCCAAATGGAAAATGTGGACCTGATTTTCCTAGGTTTTGGACAGTTATTAATGTTCTTATATATTTATATAGTATTTAATACAAGCCAACTATGATCCTAGAGTCAAGCATGATTGATCATTATGAATTATGTGTTAATAATGATTAACTGCAATGATTAACTGCTGCTGTTCAAGTCAGTGACAACTATAGTTGTCATTGTTA
The DNA here is from genome assembly GCA_013390105.1 of Tichodroma muraria. NCBI lineage: Eukaryota > Metazoa > Chordata > Aves > Passeriformes > Sittidae > Tichodroma > Tichodroma muraria. The sequence continues at coordinate 18,733 of WAAG01020433.1, forward strand.
TGTTAATTTGCAGCACTGTAAAAATGATGATGGACTAAATTGACTTAATTTACTTTAACATAACCTATACTCTGTTTTAATTATTGTAAAATCTGTTCTTATGGTTCTATAAATAATTTGCTGGAATTCATGTCAAATCCCATTCTCCCCATTCCTATATTATTAGTAGAGCTTGTTTAAGTCAAAGTCAAAATGTATGTCTTTCTAACATATTTTATCCACAACAATATATTAACATTCTTTTCTATTATTTAAGAGATTGAAAGGAAACACAGTTTAATTCAAAATCCTTGAATAGACCCAGCACCAGGAATTAGTCCCATTACCTGCCAGGATTAGAATTACCCATGATTACAACCCAGAGGGAATGTGACAATTCCTGTGAAAGGCAGGTGCTACAGTAACTGAGACAGTTAGAAAAAACTTGGAAGTTCCCACTCTGGTAGGTGGTTGCCATTTGGACAAACAAAACCATGCATCTGCCTTGTGTCTGCTGAAGAATTCAGAAGGTTGTATGGCATTAAGGAGATGTGCACAAAGAAGTAGAGTAGACAAGGAAGACTGGTGATGGGAGTTTAAAGAGTGCTGATCCTCAGCAATGCCATCAAATGTGGGACAAATGACATAGAATGATGACTTCAGGGATCAGACCACTGTTGTCACTGTAAAGCTGTTCATGCATCACAGAGTGAATCCCATGTCAGTCATTAAAACCTGAGCAGTGGCTATCACACCAGACATTCAGTGTCTTCTGTGAGGCTGTGAGGCTGAGCAGCAGTCCTCAAACTACTCTGAGATACACTGAGCAATTCCAATGACAAAGATAACAGATGAGATCCTGAAGTGCTCATCAGGACTGCTGTGCACAACAGAAAACAGGAAATTTTGCTGGTCCAGCTTGCATAAGTGGCCTATGTAAATAAGGACTTATACGGCTTTTACTGCACAGAATAAAACAGGGATACTTGGATGAAAAATTTAGTGTTCAACCCCTGCAAAAGTCCTGTGCGTTGGCTTTCTGCCAAGTCCTGTGTTACCTTCATCCCTTTCTTGCCAGTTCTCCTTTGTAGAGTATCAACAATGAATGAAAGGAAACAAAAAACCCCACCCTTTTTCCTCTATTGTCTCTCTCGATCAGTTATTCCACAGAATCCCCAGGAACAGCACAAATGACACATAAGAAAAGCCAAGAACCCCTCAGAGCTGTCAGAAGTCTAGCCAGTGACCAGACCTCTAGCAAACCTGCTATGTTAAAGAGGAATTACTGCAAAGTTGCCAGGGTTCCATGTTTTCCTTGTACCATTTAAAACACATATTGAATAAAAAAAGACATTAAAATATACAGTACATACACAGTATCTATAAAAACAGATAACTATTTTAAATTCTGAGTGACAGCTTTTTGCTAGAGTCATGCTCAGCTGGGTGGTCACAAATGCCTTGGTTCCATGAGAGACACAGCATTTCTGGAGTATAAAGAATGGTCCACAAAATCCCATCTTCATTAAATGAATTGGAAAAGGAAAGTTATTCCAATTACAGTGCTGTGAGTACAGAAGATCTGTGGTCTGGCAGAAAGGACACCAGCCCTAAGCATGTGTCACCTTATGTTTCTGTAAGACTTTCCTTGCAGCATGGGAAAGATACTCCGTTTATCTGCTGAGTGGGCATTTCCTGGGAGCAGGGGTGGAACACTGATTAAGGCATCATCCCTGCTCTCCTCCAAATCATCTGTCGCCCATGGTCCAATACCCTATTCCCCAGTCACAGTGGTGGCACTAGAGATGACGCTGGCTACATGGAGGTGTCACATTTTCTCTTGGGATCTGTCATGCTAGCAGTCCATCCCACCTTGTCCTGGGGCCACTGCAGATCTAGCATGGGGCTCATCTAATGGGAACAGGGGCTGCTGCCACTGTGTAATCCAGGATGGGTGCTCAGCCTGAAGCACAGCCCCACCCTGATCCATTCCCCTCCTCGGGTCCTAAGCTGAAATATGAGATGGACCTGTTTTCCTGCCTTGCAGGATAGCGAGGGCAAACAGGACACCGATGCTGCCATGCCAGTCAGAGGGGCTGCCCAAGGGCTTGGCTCCCTTTGACAGCTGGTCACTTCTGTCATCCTTTTCTTCCTACACTGAGCTAATTTGCCTTTTATTGTACCCAGATTATACCAATTGCTCTGGTGGAAATAAGAGCTGAGGTCTCTCAAAAACCCAGCACAGAGAGCAGCAATTAAATTTGGAAAGGAAGAACAATTGTTAAATAAAACAACAAAAACCCCCAACCTTCTCAGTGGTTGGAAAACTAGGAAAAAAATTCTAATTAACATCTGGTAATAAACCAAGAATGGGTGTATTTCCTTCTTTTAGCTTTTGTTTATTATGAGCCCAGAGTTTGGACTGTGGCAACATATCTCATTAGCTAAATTCAAAATAATTAAGGACCATCTGAAGATCCTTTTCCCAATATCTACAAACCAAAAAATAAAATATAATCATGGAGTTATAAATAAAAAATATAGGTCTATTAACCATATGTTTCAAAACTATTAAGTGTCTGTCCTTCTGATTTGTACTTAGAGGAGAGATCTATGTTCTGATTTAAATACCCCTAGCTATACTGACTGTAAAAAGCCAGCTTTAATATTCCATGTACAACTAATCAGAGGTAAAATAAAATAAAAATATTAAGCTATTCACATGCTGTGGAAATTATAACCCACATTCAGGATTGGGCTGGTTGCAAAGTGCAGCCTTTATAGATTTCACAGTATTTCCAAATTACAGTCAGTTCAGTGAAGGTCACCAACAAAATTTGAGCATACCACAATTTCAGTTACTAAAGACATTACTGAAATTTTGATATTGCATGTTACAAACATCGATCAATAAATTTTAGTGGAGGTCTTATTACATGCATGCAACACAACTGATTATTACTTTTCAGTAGTAATTGGTAGATTCATAGTTTTTTCCACATTAAGGAAGGTCATGTGGAGTCATATGAAAAAGTGTCAGATGCTTTGTGTAGCCAGGGCTATTAGAGCACACAGTGACCCTTTCAGAATTGGAATACAGAAAACGCAGAAAGTTCTGTTTGCTCTTGAACAGCCCACAGCAATGAGGTCAGGTGCCTGGCCTCAGTGTCAAGCCAATAGCTTACTTCTCAAATTTCTTAAAGCCTCAGATTTGGACCTTGCCTTGTAAAGGAACTAATTTTTTGCTATTGTGCCTTCAGGAAGAACATACTTAGTTCTCGGCTGTAATATCTATAATTTTTGTTTTCTTTAGTGTCCTGCTTTTACTGTGCCTTTTTTGCAGGTTTATTTTTTTTTTCTCTTTTCATTTCTAACATATTGATGGTACTATTTTTATACAATTACCTGAGCCAAGATAGTTCACCAAATTATTAATGTTCAGAGCATCTTTTCTAAAGTGCACTAAGAGCTATTGATATGCCAAAGCACTGACTACACACACACACGCGCACACAAGTATAATTTGAAATCATTGCAGATCCCAGGACTCTCATTTACAAAGGATTCTCACTCGCTCTCATTTTCTTCCATTATAACTTTTCCTCTCAGGCTTTATTAATCAACACTCCTATGGGGATCAAATATCAAAGCCTGACTGCCCTGTCTAAGGCAAACTACCATGTAAATCAGTGGTGTTTGAAGAATAAACAGGAGAGGGTTAAGCCAGTCAGATGCCTCAAGATTAGGCTTACTAAATTCAGCAGTGCCAGAAGGACAAAGGTCGGAAAGGGGTTCTACATCTCCCTAAGTTTTACAATCCCAACATTTTCTTGTGCTTGAAGTGTGAGAAATTGTTTTTTATTGTGGTTTCCAAAACCAACAAGCATCAATAGTCTGGGAGCTGTGAGTACTACTAGATTTATTATTTATTTCTACTTCTGTCACTGTAGCTCATGAGAGCTCAAGTGCTGAACCATCATTGTGCAGTGCTAAGGGTTGTCTAGACATAAGGAAAAAACAGAGCTCCTGGACACAAAAAAGCCCAATAGTTAACAAATCAAAGTCCTGTTCTGATTTGCCATAATTAGGAGGAAATTTTGTAGGTAAAATGTGTTGGGGTCGATGAAGGATTCAGCCTAAGGCTGTGGGAAAGCTCTCCTCAGTTAGGGAGAGAAAAATATCACCCGCACTGCCTCCTGGGAGTCAATATGCAAATGTTGCTAGAAAGTTCTCTGCTTCCCCTGTTGTTATTGGCTCATATTTGCTGCAGTAATTATAATATTCCTAATCCTCATCTCCCATTGGAACCCTTCCCTCAAAGTCTACCCCTAGCCAACCTTATATAAATTACTGTTTCACCCTGCCCCTTGCCTTTTGTGGTGTGCCCCATACCTGTTCGCTTTCTTGCTGGGTTGCTGTTTTGTATTATTAAAGTGTTTTCGCTTTTCGGGTAACCCGATTGTGCCCCTCCCTCATTCTCTTAGGTTGCCAAAAGGGAACTTTTGCCCCAAAAATCCTGAGGTAACAGCACCCGGTCGCCTAATCCAGGCGATCAATTGGAGCTGGATCCTGGGCCGTTACAAAAAATGTTTCCTATCTTCCACAGACCTTGTCATGCATAACACTGTTTTTCAATAAGCTCTAATGATACCAATCTCTTCCTGAACCCAGCAAGGCCTTGGTGCAGCTTCAGGATGTGACACTCTATGAACAAACAGGGCACAACGGGACACACAAAGGCTCCCCCCCGTATCTCCCACTGCACAGGCTGGGGGATATGGCAGGAGTCAGGTCCCAGACTGCTCCTTCTACCCAGAGAACTTTTCCTGAGATGAGTTTGTACTAATGACACCACTGAGAATCCTGAGGATACAAAACATCATTAGCATTACCTTGGTTTCTAAGACGGCAGGAAGCATCTCTAGCAGTTCAGAGACTATTAACAGCGGAAGAATGTTGTTGTTTTGCCACCCTCATATTTTTGCCCTCTCTTAATGATTCCTCTTTTCTAAGAATTCCTTGAATTTATATTTTCAAAACAGAAGATAGCTGAGAAGTAATAAAATACATCGTCCAGGGCATTTTTAATGTCCAGAAACCCTATTATCCTGATTTCCTAAAGAATGTTCAGACACATACAATAAATTGCAGTGAATTCTATATATAAAATAATTAATAATGGGCATTAGAGAGTCAAAGAATTTCAGAAAGTAGGCACCTTATGCAGTAAGTTTGTTATTGCTTGCATTAGGTTGAAATGAGTAACAAACTGAGGTCTCCTGTGAGCTCTAAAATACAATATTTAAAAGTACTCTCTTTCCTTGGTAGGTATTTAAAACACCATATGATTCTTCAGAAGCCAGTTTGAAATACTTCATTAAAATCTTTTTAAATGACTGAAAAATAAAGGAGAGGCAGTAATGTTTTTATAGTTCTTTGCCATGTTAAATAGTCATCTGTTCCCTGTCTTTAACATTTACAAATGTGCACCGTGACTGAAGGAGAACAGATTCTCCTCTCTGTATGTGCATACACCTACCCAGGAAGTGCTATACAGGTAATCTTCCTTCTGTGCTGCATCGTAAATTACATATTTATCCCTAGGATTCAGGTTTTATTTATTCATTGTCCTCTTGTTCCAAGTATTTTCCAAGGTGAAAGTAATTCTTGACATTTGATGACCGTTAACATGGTGGTGGCGGTGCTGACTGGCAGAAAATTATAGGCCTGAGGTTTGCACTGGTCTTAGCAAGCAAATAGCACTAAAAAGGCAGATTTACCATGATTCCCACTGGCAAAACACTGTTCAGCCTGTAGTTTGTATTTTGTCCATATGTGTTTTAGAAAGTAGGTGATTAACTCTTTCACTCAAATGTACTTCCAATAATAGAAGACCAAAATAAAAGATTGTCAAATAAAAATGGAAGAAGTAGACCTGATCTAGTGAAAGGTATGAAAGGTATCCCTGCCCATGGCAAGCAGTTTGGAACTAGATGATCTTTAAGGTCCCTTCCAACCCAATGTGTTTTATGACTCTGTGAAATCACAATTTCGTAAGCTCGTGTTTTAAAAATATTAGATTATTCTCTATGTTAGCATGTCTACACTGAGTTATGCATATCATTACTGGGCTTCAGAATTTCTCAGTAAATTACTGTGAATTTCCAGTGAGATATAAAGGATTCCACTACTACCCTTACCCTATTACTCATAGGGAATAGCACTTGTATTTAAGCTGCTACACTCTTGAGGGAGCACAAACCTTCCTTCAGTTTCTGTGCTCTTCACCTCAACATCACACGTCCGTATTGCAGATTCTCAGTAGTCAGAAACCAAGCACTCAGGTATTACATATCCCCAAGTCTTTCTAACATTTCATTAGCTTCTACAACATAGTTAAATTCAAGAAAGAAAAAAAAAAGGTGTAATGAGAATTATCCAATTTGGCAAATTCAAATTCAAATACAAAGAAACTTCCCATAGAAAAAAAAAAGGAAAAAAGCACATATCTTGTGTTCCTCAAAGGCAGGGATGGCTGCTTAGCACTGCATCTAATAATCTGTCCTGATGATTGGTAAGGAATATAGTTTATATTTAACTTCTGAACTAACAAAAAGCGTATCAATGATACAACCATTGGTAAACAGCTCTAACATTGGAAGACAGCTGAGTTCAATTAAATCAATGGTAAAGATTATGTCTGTAAAGCATTGTATTTCCAGAGTGTAACTAATGGGAAAGGAAATCACTGGCTTTGAATAAAGAGATAGATACGATTTCTCTTAATTACACTTCATTACCCAAGAGTAGTCCTTGTGAGTGATACACAGCAAAACAGTATGCAATCAGTTCAATGTTTTATAAGTAAAAAAATCACTGTGGGATATGATGCATGCTAAGAGAACATAGCATTATGTTATCTTCTCATTTATATTTCATGACTACTGGCCCTTTCAATGATGAGATTTCCTTTCGTCTATGAATGGATGTCCTTTGATAAGGGACTACTTAATTAGTAATCAGTGATAGAAAGGATTTTTGGCATTTTGGATATTGCAGTTCTAATCTCAAGTCCTTTACAGCTACAAATGAAAGGCATGCTTGAACGACTGACATTTCCCCTTTATTGGCCAAAACAAGAAGCTGGTGTAAAGGAAAATTTGGATTGACCAAAAAAATTACCTCAAGGCTAAAAAAAAAAAATTGTTGAAAATTTATTGTCTAGTGACCATGCTTCAGTCAACTAAGAATTAAGCAGTTTTTTGATGATTTTTAACACTGTAGAAAATAAATTGATGATGATGTAGTGAGACAATTTTGAAAAAGAAAAAAAATGTGGTTTTTTAATCTTCCATACTTTCGTGGGTTTTCCCATTTTTTGTCTAATATAATTTTAGAAATTATACAAGTGTTGACTTTGTGATGTAGTTTGTGAATTAAGTCTCAACAGAAAAAATTCTTCCAGTTGCAGGAGACATAATGGGGATTTTGCCATCAGACTAATGAGAGAGAGGCTGAGCCCCGTATCTGCTTTGTATCCAGTTTTTGGGAAAAGGCCAGAACTGGGCATCAGATACTTTATTCATTTGTGGACAATAAGACCTTTCACAGTTATATTAGAAGAGCCACAAAACCTAGAATGAAATACTTAAAGTTAAGAATTCTTCCTATCTGACAGAAGGGCAGGAAGAAAATTACTCTACTCTTGCACTCTTCTAGTACACAATCCCTTATAATGCCTTGTCATGCATGTGGCCATTTTCAGAGCCTGAATGGGTCTGATCTAATTGAGCAACTTTGATATTCTTATACACTTAAATGCTCACATTTATTCCTGATTCACCCATGGATTTAGAGCAATCTCAAAGTTAATATTTTGAAGTTCTTTTGTGTCCTGGAAACAACTTGAAAAAAAAGTTTAGCCCTGTCACTTAAGAACACATGTTGCAAAAGCAAAAATAAGCACGAGGTCTTGATTAAATAATTCCTCTAAATTTAGTGACTATTGAACCAAGTTTCCAAAGAAGCCAGCACATCCAATTTCATTACATGAATTCTTTCCTACCACTTTTGATGGATGCATTTGTGGAGGAAGAGAAGTCCTCTAATGAGACCACAGATGTGGTGACTCTCACCTTGGGGCACTACAAATCTAATTCTTCTAAGACCTTTCTACCAATTTTCAAGAACCAGAATAGTAAGGAAGTAAGGACATTTTTCTTGAGCAATTGGATGGTTCTGAGATCTTTGACAGTGTGGGTTCCATTAAAATCTTGACATATACCAGACCCTGGTATTTACATTTATTGTTTTCTTTTTGTGGTATTCCTATATGGATGTCAAAATTTTAATGATGCCCTCTGTTTTCTGAAGTGGAAGGGATGGAGCTGTCACTCGCAAGGGTAGGCAGGTCTGTTATCTGAGAAAGAAACAGCCATTCTGAAGATATTTGTCACATGAAACAGTGCCGTTGCTAAGCTAACAGCAAGGGACAGTCTTCGAAGTGTCAGTCCATTCTTAACTCACTCTGTAGTGCCTAGATACTGTCAGAGCACAGTGTAGGATATATGACACAAAAATCTTCAAATAGCATGTGGAGTGGCTCAGCATAAGAGCCGGGCAAGACAGATACATATGTTATAATGCAGCATCTCAGTGCAACAGAGCTTAGGCTGCTGTATTTGTGACTACTATTGGAGTCTATTTTTATATATATATACATACACACACACACACACACACACACACACACACATATATACTGTCCCCAAGAGTTTAACCCCTCTTTGCTTAACTATTAATTTGAGCTCAGCTTAAACATTCAAACAATTATATGTGTGTGTATATAGTACATATATATATATGTGTGTGATATATATATACACCCACAGTCACTGAGGTGCCAGTTGAAAATATAAGCCACAAAAAAATCATCTTCATGGTTGGTACCAGCAATATTTTGCTCCTTTTGAAATCTCACAGGCAGTGCAACTCAGCGACAGATTTAATTTTTCTGAACACCAAAACCTAGCAGCTCCATGACTAGGCTTTTGGGAATTGCAGTGGTCTGGAAGACCAGAGATATAACACCTGTCCTCTGAATATCTTTTTCCTTTTCCTTTAGAGGAGCTATAAAGCCTCCTCCTACTCTTGTGTAGTAGAAACTGCTCTCATTGACTAAATGTCCAAAGGCAGTCAAGCAAACAGTTTAGGATAAATCCCTCACTGCTCTTAAGGGCGGAGTCCTTGAACAGTGGAATTTTACATTTCTTAGGTGCCACAGTGGAATTACACTCCTCATCCTAATGGTCACTTTGTAGCTGAAAGAGCAGGTCCAGATCTCGGAAGAAGTAATCTGACCCCCGAGTAATCACGCCCTCTTATCTTTCATTACCACTGTTTTCCCTGAGCACTCCAGAAGCGGAGTCAGCAAGGATAACAGTCAGCAGCTGTGGAGCCATTCTCTTCCTGTTTTCTTTCATGGACATATGTATAAATCAGGGAGGCTCAATTGAAAAAGGGGTGCATTTACTTAGGCATAAAAACAATGAGAATCTGGCTTCATATGTTCTATTTACTCAGAAAAGTAGTAAACTCTCTCCAGGCATGGAGCTGGGCCAAGCTACACAGTCCTGCCAACGCACTGCCATTGAATGGGGGCTAAAATTTGGCTCTAAAAATTTAATCCCAAGGAGTAATTTGATTACTTTTAAACGCAGCTTCGTTTTCAATTATTTTTCTCAGCATGCTCTTTCCTCGCCTCCATCCGGAACTCGAGCTGTGCCATTATGTGCCTGCGCCTGGCCGGAGCAACACGCAGACCTCCGCCAGGCAGGGGGTACCAAGCCCCCGTCCCTCCGCTCGGATGGCACCTGATAAAGGCACCCTCTCCTCCTGCCCAGGGCCTTGAGGGGCCTCGGTTTAGCCGAGAGACAGCACAACGCTCGGGCAGCCCACGAAAGCGCCGCAAATGCTGTCGCTAGGCCGTGACTGCACGGCGCAGAGCAGGGATGATTTCAGAGCCCCACGTTGGCTACTCACAGCACGGCACAAGATGAGCCACGGAGAGCTGCTGGCTCAGGTCCTGGAACAGAAAACTGCTCCAGGGGTTTTGCCTCCTGCTCGGAAACTTGCTCACGCAGAGCAGTCATTACCTCACCGTGCTGTATTTTGTTTGACAAGCATGTTATATATGAGGGAATAAAAAAAAAAAAGGAATGCTGCTGATGCTCTCCTTATTGTCCTTACCAGATGACAGCGTGCACTTTGCAGGCGCTTGCCAGCATTCAGAGGAAACTGAAAAGTCTCAGCACTTTTCTGAAACTCAGGACTTAATGCCAAAGTCAAACATAAACTTAATTGTCTGCATTTTGACACTCAGAGTAGAAAATATATGTTAACTTAGTGGCCCTTAACTCCTACAATATCAGTAAAAAATGGGTCAGTCTGCAAAGTGAGAATATCAGCAATTCTTTCCTTTTCTGAGTTCACTTAGATCAGTGCATGGTGATATTTTATACATATAATAAAAAAAAAATCAGGGCATGTAAATTAATCCAGTGCAACTATTAAATATTTTAATTTTCAAGCTCTAAAAATAGATCAAGGAAGACAATACAATATTTCTTCAGAAAACTACATAAATATTAGTGGGATTTTGATAACATTCTTTAAATAAATTTGCTACTAAGGATAATGCCTGAAGTTCTAGCAGATAAAAAGACACAAGAAATATGTCAGAAAAATTCATACCCTGACTCAGAATTGGGTTGCGAATGTAAGTAAAGTGATTTAAAAAAAAAAAAGAAAACTACCGAAATCTCAGTGGGATGTTCTAGAAAGCCAATATAGTAATATTAACGTATCTATCATAATTTTACAGCTATTGAGTTGCAAACACTTAGCCACACTAATTCACTCAAATCTCACATTGATCTTCACAGAAACTAGTCAAAGATGAACTACGTACTACCACACTGCAACACTAAAATGTAATTATTGATCCCTCCCCCAACACACAGCATTCCTCATGTACGGTGTGAGCTTTGCTTTTGACTCCCAAGTGTTTAGCACGACTTCATTCAGTCACACAGCAGAATGGCATCCACCCTCTCAGTAAATCACAAATGATATACAGCGTCTAGTCAAGGTGACCTGATGGCTGCTCTGGGACTTTGACCAAGAATTTAGAGCAACAGAAAACAAGCACAGCACATTTTTAATGGATTCAAATTAGAGAATTGTCAATGATAGACGGAGTTTTATCAGAGCTGTACAGTGATCAGGTTTTAGCCCTTATATGTTCAGCAGTTTTATCAATGCTCTGAAGGACCAGAGAAAATCACAATCTAAACCACAAAAATGGCTGATAAAAAAGAAAACCACCTGCTAGATTAAACAAAAGAGTTACCCTTAGTGCTGTAACACAGCTACATGTAAAGGAATATATCCAGGAAAAGAAAGTGTAGGACACACACCATAGCAGGAATTTACCTCAGGATCCCCAGAAAGCATTTAGGAATGATAGTGGTCAAATAATAGTACATGATGCCAGCGTGATGCTGCATCCAAAAGAGTCAATAAGAAGACTGTAGGCAAGCACAAAATATTAAGTCTAGATTTGGCACCAGAGCTTCATGTTTGGGAGTTCATATGATGAATGAAATACGATGTCCATGATTCACCAAGGATTTTGATAAATTGGAAAGAGTTCAGAGAAAATCAGTGAGAATCATTAGAGGATTGGAAAGGAAACCTGTACACTCCAGGACGGCCATGTATTTTGTTCATCAAAGAGATTAAGGGATACCTTGATCTGTGTCTTTATGTAATAGGAAATAAAACTTTGATAATAAAATTCTATAATAATATCCAGAAGTAAAAGTCAGAAACAGAGTAGAATTTAAGTTGACATTTTTACTAATCACTGAAACAATTTTAGAAATATCTGTGCTAGACTCCTAAATTTGTAAATTATATCAATAACTTGGGGGTTACTCTAAAAGAATTTCTTCAGTTAACTAAGACATGAATTAACTCAGGAAAGGTCTGTGTAAGTACAAGATCAGGCTATTTTATTAAAAAATGGTCTTTTTGATTTTCACAGTCTAAAAAGAAGTGATAAGTAAAAAGTTGAAGCCACATATTCAAAATGTCAGCATCATCTAGAATTTGGAAACTTTCCACCCCTTAACTAAGGATTTAAAATTTTAGAGGACAACCATGCTCCTTGCTATCTTTTTTCTCTTCACGACATACTCACAACTCCCACTGACCTGCACATTTCTTTAAAACTGAGCAACAAGACTTTAAAAAGAGCCAGCCCCAGAGAAGGCACAAGCTTCCTATAAATCTGCCACTATTGCCTTGGTGATTCACATTTGGATGGTATTCCTTGGAATGCAGAACACAAGCTCCGAGTCACACCTCTGCCATGTACCTGAGCAGCCTGCTCCCAGTTCCCATTTGTGCACAGGCTTCTCAGTCCTAAATAGAGACAGCACTTTGCACTGGTCTGTTTGGAGCACCATGTTATTGATTTCAGTTTTGCATCACTCTGATTGTAGTTTTACCTGGGCCATAGGTTTCTTAGGCTGCTTACAAGAGTGACACAGGGGGAATGGGCCCAAAGCCTTGATGTCACATCCTTTGCCTCCTCACAGTACGCACTGGAGGTGCAGTGCTGCTCACCAAGGCCTTGTTCCAATATGACTTATTCTTAAATCCATGTCTGCTGTATCTTAGCACTGCAGTCTCTCAGTGCTGGGAGGATCTTTATACTCTCTTAAGGTACAGAAAATCAGCTTGTTAGTCTCTAATTCCCCTTCTCTTTTATTCCTCCTTCCTTTTTTAAAAAAAAGTAAGAATTATGTCCATCCTCTTGAATTCCTCTGGAATTCACCCTTCCCTACAGAGTGTTAATCACTACCCAGCAACAGCTCATCCTAATCTCTTAAATACTACAAGGGTACATTTCAGCCAGCCTAAGGAGTGCAGCATACTAACTCTAAGTGTTATTTGACCTGATCTATGATGATCTGGCCAGAGTTCTTGTCCTCTCATTAACTCCTCTTAATCATATCAGAGGTGCAATTATAAGCTCATTATTTTTTAACATTAAAAAAAAGAAACTAAATGTTTCCACTCCTGCCTCCATTAGGCAAGAGATTGTATTTTCCCCCATCTCCCTTAAAGAACTATATTTATA
>WAAG01020433.1:37130-47167 GCA_013390105.1 Tichodroma muraria
AAAACTCAATGGTTCTGTATGAGCCATGGCAAAGAGACCACAAAACTGAGAGTGTCCTTTTGAACAAGGCATTGAATCTCAAGTAACAGACTTGCATTGCATGATTCAAGAGACAGAGACTATAACAGAAGAAAATACCAACTTCAGGTTCAAAAGATATGCATCAATCTTTTTAAACTAATGTTAAAATAAAAAGCATCTCCTTGATAAATTGTGGTTTTTTTTCTGATTGCTAAATTAATTTCTTCTGCTTTGTTTTTTCTTCAGCTACATTTTTGCCTATCCTTTTCTTCTTTTCCCTTTTTATTTTGAAAAACTCATTTTCATATTTTTCTTTAATCTGATTATATCGAAATGAAGACTGGTCTTTTTCCTACTTTCTGCACAACTTGTTAGCTAAGGTCACAATCCTGCAAGCTCATTTGCACAGTGTAGCCTCAGCTGTCAGTGAGCTGAACATCCCATGTAAAAAGACTGAAAGGCTTGCTTCTGCTCAGTTCACCCATCCATCTTGTCTATCCTTCTATATACCTTTTATTGAAATCTCTAAAATAATTGCCATGCACACAGGATTGGTTACTTTCTACAGCACTTGACCTAAAGCAATAATAATTGTAGGCAGTTGATCCCATTGGCTTCAGAAAGGGTGTCTTTTGCTCTCACACAGAGTAACTCCAACTGATAAATTATTTAGAAATAAATGGAAAGAAATATTGAAAACAATGCAATTAAATGGCCTTGGCTCTTCTATTTTAAAACCTCAAAATCCTCTCATTAGAATTCATCACATGAGGTCAAACAGAAATAAAACTTTTCCTCTTATTTTTGTACGTTAAAACGTTCAATATAAATCAAAGGAATTGCAATAATTCATAATTTAAAACTAAAGCCCACCACATTTGTATCACTGCAGGAGGTAGTCTTCCTGCAAGAACACTCTCATACGACCAAAATTTTCCAGCTGCAGTCATAGGTTATTCTAAAGCAAAACACAAGAAAATGATTAAAAGAAAAAGGCTCAACACAACAACTATGTTGGATCCAAGACAAAGTTTATCTAGTGAGAATCCCTGAAGGTTTATCTAGTACAGAATCCCATATGATTTGATAAACCTCTGAGACATCTTTCCTCAGTCATACTTCTTCCAAGACAGTGCGGACAGCATAGAAGAGAAAAGGAAGAAGAAATGGAAAGTTATTTCCATGCAAAGCAGTTGCAAATTATCACCTTTCAAAGTGCCCTTTTGCACCACTTCCAGCTGGTGATCCCACTACTGACAGTGTTGAGAATCTTGAACTAGGCTTTAGTTAACCCTGGGAATGGACCTGAGACTATGGCGGGTTGCTAAAAATTTAAAAGCAGCACTTTTACAGCCTTGCTGATTATACAGAAAACTTTGAGAATCTAAGTTAGGTGTATCCTAGCACATTTTATACTTGTTTTGCTTACTCAAGGAGTATTAAGAATGTCATTTTATTTAACCTGGTCTGACAATATTATGGCTTGAACACAAAGACCAACCCCATCCATGCAGACACCATCATAACAAAACACGTTTGTGTGCAGGAGCCCAGTTCAGTACTGCTTTCTCATCATGGAAGAGTTTGGAGAAAAGTCCGTGGTGGGGCACATCCTCCTGGTTTACTTCCTAAAATGGGCTTCTGAAGCAACCACACCAGGAAACCATCCCACATCTGCAGAGATGCTGTGCCATTAAAACAGTACCACTAATCTTGAACCTCTCCTGTGACCATGTGTGGTCCTTCCAACATTTAACATTGATAGGGAACTCAAAAATATTTCTGATGTCACAGCTGGGTCCAACCCACAGATTTTTTGCTCTACAGCTTCCCTGAAACCAAAACCCTGGCATTTTTCCCCATCAACCAAACTTATTCTATCTTTAACTCCAGTTTTGACAGCATAATTACATCCCAAGGTGAGGTGACAAACTTTCATTATCAGTTTTAAAGCATACGGGCATAAACAAAAGAAACAAACAAATAATTTACTCAGCTTGTGCTTTGTAATAATTATTTCACATGTATCCTGATTCTTTAGGATTATCACTTAATTAGCTACATATAAATAGAGTAAATAATTGGTGCAATCCCCACTGGAGACTGCTCTTGGCTCTAAGATGGATCCCCAAAAGAAAACCTGGCAACTGGAAAAAGACAGCTCTAACAGCCACCTGCTTTGGATCTGGCATGAGTAGATGGACAGAGGTTTTTAGTCTCTTTCAGGATGCTACACTGCACAGTGGGGTATTAAAAACAGCAGCTGTGATGTCAACACGGTTCTTTGGAGTGCTTTCAAGCCTTGTTTCTTCTCCTCAGAATGGGTAAGTTTCAGGAGCTAGAGATTAATTTCAAGAAGGTGCACTGTACCAAAGGTTTCCTTTACACTGTCTACACTTGCAGTAGGATATTATTTTCACATATGTTATGGCAGAGTGCAAGCTGTAGATACACCATTCTTTTCAAAACAAAATTGGCTCCCATGTGTGCGATGTCATCAGTGCAGGTGCATCCAGACCCTCAGCACAGCAACACTACAGCCCCTATTCTGGGGTCTAGGAATGCATTTGCTTGCAAACAGTTTTTGCTTGCAAAACGTTTGCACAGATATAAGTGGATGTTTAAAAATGCACAGCTAAAGGAATTTTCTCCACTGGCGTGTTGAAAATCTGTTTATATGACTAGAGGTCAGTGTATTTAAGAGTACTTCTCTGTGCTTTCCTGGTCTGTGACAGCCTTAGGAAGTGAAGTCCTATGACTGTCACTGCCCTTGGAGCTAGCTGGAGTGGCTGATAGGTCCTCAGCCTTCTGCCTGAGCAGATATCTACTTTTACTACTCAACAACCAAACTATGGCCAAAAACAGGAAGGAAGGAGATAACCCATCATTTCTAGCTCTGTAGGCACCCCAGTCCCTGAGGTATAAGGGTAAGCCTGGATGTAAATAGAGTGCAGCTGAAAAGGATGGAACTGGACCCTTCTGTTTTGCACTGTAGTGTAAACACAGGTGAAATCTGTAGTGTCAAATGAGATTTGTGATTCTTTCTATTGTGTCATGACATCCAAGGCTGAAGAAATGTAAGACCTGTGGATCAAAACCTATCAGAATACTTGAGGGAGACCCTGTGAAATCAGCCAGACATGTTTCTCACCATTTTATGGGACAGAAAGATGAAGGTGTACAAGCACGTATTCACAGTAGTCCCAGCAATTTTCTTAAATCCATCTGCCTACACTACAAGGAATTTTCCATTTGAAAACTTTTTACAGCAAACAAGAAATGAGGGTGGCTGAGGGTATTATGTAGAATACAGGATCTTGTAGTGTGACCCTGAGTATTGCAGCACTTACAGACTTTCCATGTGGATGTCTGTGCCTGTGCCTGCAAAAGTGCACATGTTGGTGGCAGATTGGACATCTGCCTGGCTGCGAGTCATGTGAATCTGTGGTCTCTCAAAACCACATAATTTCATCACACAATTTCCCTTACACAAACGTTTGCAATTTCATTGCAAAAGTCTGGCCCTTGGTATTTTGTGGGTGAGGGATGTGACACTCACAGATGTACCAATAGCATTGGTGAAGGCAGGAAAAAATGGAGACAGGGAAAATACCCAGCAGCTTGTCAGTTTTGGGCTTTAAAGAGAGCTTCTACAATACTAGAAAAGTCCTGTGTGAAGAAGCTGACAACCATCATAGAAATGGATTTTAATTGCTCTCTTCACTGTACTTTAGTATGACAGCAATTTTTGTGCCAACTAAATGCAGTGCAGTCTGAATTGAACAGTGCCCTGACAGAAACTGCCAAGGTACTAGATCATTCTGTGCAAATACAGGTATTCAAAAGTAGATCAGGACATTTTTGACACTTGCTGCATCTCAAGTTGCTAGGGCAGTGCTAATAAAGAGTTTTGAAATCCTCTCTCCGGCACAACATCTAAATCACAGAACATTATTCTATTTTCCTTAAATGAGCAATTAATATTAGCCACCCAGGAGAGCAACACTTGCAAGCTCTCCTTGCTGCCCCATCCTTCTCTGCTTTAGGCACAGAATACCTGCTAATGTGCTAATGCAGCTACGGAGGAGACACACGTGCACCTCTACAAATGCGCTGCGCACCATTTCCCTCCTGTTGGCGCATCCTCTGCCAGGCAAATGTGAGAAGCGGGTACAGCATCAAGATTTTCGCTGCCAGTTTCCCTCCTCTACCAGCTGGGGAGAGCGAGGGCAGGGGCGGACGGAACCGAGAGGCTGGTACTCGTCTCCCCAGCAACAAACCTGCCACTTGGCTGATGTTCCGCTTGAGTGGCCTGCCGGGATGGAGAGGAGCCTGGCCGCTCTCCGTGGGGGCCTGCTGGCCACCACTGCTTCACTGAACTGCCGGCCGCTTCGTTGGTGCGAAACTGAAAATTAAAACTGCGGCAAACTCTTTTCTAAGTAAACTGAATTAAGTAGCAGGCGAGAGCACCTCGGAGCAGCTTCCTGCGATCACAGCACTTAGCTGGCATCACCGCTGATAAGGAAGCGCAGGCGGCACTGCTTTTCATTCTCCCTTTGTGGGCTTGATCTTATTACAGAAAACAAATTTACCAAGCATGAATTATCGCTAAAATTCTTAATGCTCTGGCGGAGAAGAAAGCCTGATGCAGACGCCAGTAAATATGCACGTCTGTGGATGAGGATGCCTCTGCTCGGCACGCTACACTCTCCCAACTTTTGGCTACGTGCTGCTGCTGTGAGAATTATTCAAAAGATGGGCTGCAGAAAAGGGATCAATTAATCTGCTGAGCGAGTTTTCGAATCCATTCTCAATGCCGCTGACAGCCGGAGACCCCCTCCCTGTGCTTGGTAATTACCCCAATATTTCCTGCACGCTTGTTTAAACCGCTTACACTGGGGCTGCCTGTGAAGAGGAGCTCTCCCTGCGCCGATCTGAGGCAGGGCAGAAAGGCAGCTTCCCTTATCGCTCCGCTTCACTCCATCTGCAGCCAGCGGGAGGCTGCCTAATCGTCGGCCCTGGGACAGGGACGAGCAGGCTGGGGGACGCAGATAGATGCGACACCAAAGGAGACTGGGACTTTCCTACCGCGCTGGTGCCGCAGAAAACTCATCTCACTCTCGCTGTTTCAAAGGCGAGAGATGAGCCCCTTTAAACCAGAGGCCTGTCCCTTAATTATACAAATGCAGCGATCAAAGTTATTATCTGTCCTTACAAAGGCCGGAGCTTTAATTGAATGGTGTGCTGCTACCTTTGAGAGAAAGTGTTCAGTACTCCTGGAGAGCAAAGTGCCAGGAGGGGGGGAAATAGGAAAAGAGAGTAAGCAAGAGGAAAAGAGCAAGGGGGAGAGAGATGGCATTTAACAAGGAAGCTGCTTTATATGGAAATGTAATGAATATAGTTGATAAAAAAGGGAGAGACAAAAGTTGTGAAGTTTCAAGCTGTGAAAGAACTTCAAAGTGTATTCAAATGTCACATTGATTTTTCTTCAAATGTCTAAGTCGTAAGTTTTTCAAAAGAGGAATATGATCCCCTATTTTATCCACTAATGTTTTATCTACTAAAAGGGCAAAAAAGCACAATGTTTTCCTTTCACATGATAAAATCCCTATATTGGAAGTCTATCTCTTTTTTTTTTTCTTTTCCCAATCAAAGATTTTTTCTGTGTCTTTGAAAGTGGTGAGGTCTTCACTACATTTGTGTACTGTACATTTAACTCTGAAGAATTATGGGTCTGAGAACCTGCTTTAAGTGAAGTGGAGAAGAACCATACCCAGGTTGTGATCTCATTACCACAGTACTCCAAGCCAACCAGAGCAAGGCAATGCTTCCTTTCCTGGAGGGAAATGATGAGACAACTCTGGGAGCAATCTTCAAAGAGACATGAACAAACAAGGTTTTGTATCATGGTTACTAAGATGTTGACAAAGTGGTAGAATAAAATTATGCTAATTACTAAGACAGGGACACAGCCTAATATGAACAACTTATCTCTAAATGAAAATCAACAGCAGGATGATCTATCATCTTCAATGGCCTACTGTGGATCTAGGCACCAGGAAGAAGCTATTTTGTGCCCTGAAACACTAATTACCAACTGTGTTATGTGTGTGCCACTCTCTATGATAGCCTGGTAGAAATTCCAGATAACATCTCTGAGAAGCAGAGCATAATTAATGCCAAAAATCATTAGAGGGAACAAAACTTGTTTTATGGTAAATTCTAAATATCTTTAGCAGCTCTTACAGCCTAAGCTCCTATAACAATGCAAAGTAGAGGTTTCTGCAGCACTCATAGTATAGTGATTACCCTGTTAAAATGCAAACCTCAAAAAGAGATGAATGCAAAGCAAAAAAAAAATATATTTTGAGAAATCTCAAAGCTTTTGATTGAGTAGTTTCATAGTCTTCCAAAAATGGCTTTCAGTCAAAGAGGCTACTTTGGAATTTGATGATATTCTGTGAGCCATATCTGTGAGGATATATCCTCATGTATCTGGGATATGTATCTGGGAGCCATACCTCCCGTATCTGTGGAGCCCATTTGCACATCAAATAAATTCTGCTGAAGGCAACATAATCATAGTACTGGAAGGATTGTATGAGAAAAAAATAATGGTCAGACTGGATGGCAATGGTTGTACCCTTGTTTTGTAGTGCAGTCTTGGCAATAGCAGTGAACCATGGCTGCTTCCTGACCTTGTAGGGGCTGCATCCCCTTGCAGACTGGAGAGAAACCTGAGTGTGAGTGGCATAAGGAGCACTACAGTGCATCTCTCACTCGGGATAATCACAGCATGAGGGCTGAAGGAAGACCACAGAGAACACCTGTCTCAGGGGACTCACATGAATTTTTACACTTGGGAAAAGAAACTGTCATTGCTTGGGGACTTTTTTCCTTTTCCATTCTATTTTGTTTGTTCTTAAGATTTAGCCATCTTGTTGAGAAATCACAAAAATGAAACACATTCTCTTCTTTATCATGTCCAGTTCCTTTGCACATGGATTTCAATACTAATAATACTAAATCCAAGCAGAATATGCTCAGATTTGTGTGGAAAATGGCCCAGAATTTTGATTTCTTACAGAGATTTTTGGCCCTGGCATCAGCTAGTGTTGGAGATCAGACAGCTACAGAAGCTGAACTGGGTAGCACTGCGGACCTTTTGGCCCTGGTACAGTGGAAGCCGTGGGAGAGATGAACTCAAGGCAAGAACGGAAGTGAAGACGTCACGTCTGGTCACTCCGACCCTCTGATGCTGACCGCTTTCACGAAGGAAGATGCAACAAGGACTTTGCTGGCAAAAGAGATAACAAAGGACACTACCAGCGTACGAACAATCAGAAGGTTGTGTTTCTAAAGGGGACTGGGACAAAGGGGTCTGAGTGGAAAATTTTGTATGAACATAGTGACCTATAAATACTGGCAATCTGGTGTAATAAACCGGCTTTGCTTTGCTGGCATAAGCGGAGCTCGTGTCAGTCAATCCTCACAAGCTAGTAGTGGGAAGGGAAGAGTGTCTCAGCAAGCTGCCTAAAATTGCTACTTTGTGGAGGAATCCTTAACCAAGGCAATACAGGGACAGGATCTCAACTACATTTTGCTTTGAGACTGCAGCTCTGTCACTTTGTGGAAGGGCAGGCAGGTGTAAAATACTGCAGTGCTGTGCCAAAGTACCTGCGAAACTGTAAGAATCTTTCTTGTAATGATTATTTTGAACAGTAAAAGGTACTGTTGTACAATACAGGAGTTTCTAGTGAGACAAACCTTTGGCTACATTTCTAGTTAAGCCAATGTAAAATTTTTTCCAAAGACTTCAGTAACAATCCTCACATGCTTAGATGGAGTTCTCTACTCTTTCTGCTGAGAGTTTTGAAGTCAAAATAACCACAAGTAAAATTTGCACTATAGGAGCAGTGGCGGTACTGACTCTGGGGCAGCCTTCCAGGTTTCCTTGAGGAAAACCTTTGGTGGAGTTAGTATTTGCAACAATCCCTTTCCCCCAAGCCCTTTCTGCAGGAAAAAAGCAGGCCTTCAGATATGTTCTCCGGGGTTATCTGTAGACTGTAGATAGGGAATCCACACAGGGATTCCAGCGTACTTTCTGCGGGGACTTAGACTTTGTCTAGTGCAAATGCAGATGGGACATGGAAGCAGCCAGAGTAAGGGCTGAATCTGTCATGCCTACAGAAGAAAAAGTGAATGTTAGGAAGGAAGTTTTGCAGATGCCTTTGATGGCCGGTCCTGCTGACATGAATCTAGCAGGACAGAATTACAGAGCCACCATGAATGAGACCTACAGAGAAAAAATCCAAACAAACCAAGTAGGCACCACAATGACACGGCAGAAAATAAATAATTTACCTTTCCTTGCCCAAAGCATTCAGATGAATGAATAATTCTTTTAAAACTGTCAGTCCTCTCTGGCTTTTTACATGATTTCCAGCAGCTTTTTGCTCTCTGTGCTTCTTTTTCTTTGACCACTTTTGCTATCTCTGTTCACAATTCTGTTCCTATAACTTGCTCATGTAACACTAATCAGGGAGATATTCTCAACAGGTGGTTCAAGCCCCAGGAATACTTGCTAAATTTCTAACATAATTGGAGATAAGATCTGAATAATAATAAATGTAATTCCTCATCTCTGTATGGAAATACCAATTTGTCTTGCTCCCGCTTTTTAATACAAATACACGCCTCTTAAGAAAACAGAAATATGCCCTTCTTGTGCCACATTTTGAGTTACCTATGAGATAATTGACATAAACTTCACAGGGAGAGGTTTATTTGTTATTTAAATTCCATTGACAGAAAATTTACCCAAAGTAGAGCAGGAGGCACTGAATTTCCTGTGGTTACTGGCTGAGATAAAGGATTCTTTTGGAGGCTGAGGAGAAAAAAGGGTTGCCATCAGACCTAGGGACCATCACAAATCTTAACTTGCTCATGCTCCATTTGTTCAGTGTATTTCCTTCACCCTGCCTATTGTAATGCAAGCACATTGCATTTTAAAGTGAAGTAAATATCTTATCATGACAGACATTACTACTGCAGGTTTGGACACCTGGTGTGATAAACTCCTTCCCTGCTGTCTCCCAAGATGTTAGCATTGGGAGCCTTCATTTACATCATCCAGCTGAGTAATAGCAAACTCCCCCTCCAATGAACCTCTCTTCTAGAGACTCCTTTCCAGAAACTTTTTAAAGAATCCAGGAATGTCAGAGCCATTCAGCTGTGAATTTTTTTCTAGAATGAAATTTCCTACACAGTTATGGCTGTTTTTCTTCCAAAGATTTCTCTCACGCCAGAGAGTCATTATTTACCCCTGTGGGAGATGCCATGGTTTGGTCTAAAATTATAATCATCTAATACTTGGACTGTACTTAGATTGTTAGTAGATTTCCTTGATGCTGAGATTAAGCTCATCAGGCTTCCATTCTTGAAATTGATATTTTATTCAGTTAAAAAATAATAATAATTTTTATTCTAAGTACAGGCTGAATTTTCCCTTTTAAAAGGAACAGCTGCTATTTTTAATGATTTATTGCCAGTATCTTCCCTCTTTTGCACTTTATTTCTTTCAGAACCCCCCGATGAATACCATCTGGTTCAAGTGATTTACTATGCTTGCATTTCATGAGCTGCTCCATGACATCCCAAATTAAGACAAGGAAAATATAGTCCGAGGTTCAGGAAAATCTTTCTGACAGATCTATTAGACTGTGGAGTAATCTTTCAGTGGGAGTCTCATTGTCTGAGACATTTATAGCAAGACTGGACAAAGCACTGGTAAAATATACTTCAGGGGACAATTCTGCATAAGTAGAAGGATAGTACAGATACGTGACTGAAACTGAGACAGATAAAAATTTTTAAGGGAATGATTTTCCATCAGAAAATGTAGTTCTGTAGACAAAACTAAAAATACTTTGCTAAACTGTGAGAATTTTGGGTGAATACTATTGAAGAAAGAAATAAAAAGCGGAGGAATTATAATGTCAAAACGTCATATTGAA